>ML785704.1:855652-883466 GCA_009831015.1 Picea engelmannii | reverse complement strand
TCTCCCATAGCCATAAGCATAAAATCATTCACTTTGTTTTCACATGATGAATCACTATCTATGTCTTCTGAGGAATTGTCATTATTTGCACACAAACTTTTCTTTTTACTATATTTCTTGAATTTGTACTTCTTTTCATCATCGGAGTTCTGGTCCTTTTTATGATGGGGACACTTAGATGAAAAATGACCTATATTACCACAGTTAAAATACTTGAAGGGAAGCTTCCCTTGATATTTTCATGATCCTTTCTTTAACCTTCTCACAAATATTTCCTCAATATCATCTAAATCTGAATCAGTATTCTTGTCTTCTTTAAAAGATTCTTCTCTAGTAATGGATTTATCTTTGTTGATTCTCATTTCATATGCAGTTAAGGTTCCTAGGAGTTGATCAATGGACAAAGTTTTAAGATCATTTAGTTCTTCTATTGCAGAGACTTTTGGATTAAATTTATCAAGAAAAGATCTTAAAATCTTCTGAACTAAAATTGATTCTTCAATCTCCTCACCAAGACCCTTCATGGCATTCACAAGTTCTTCAATTCTTAAAAAATACTTGCTAATTGTTTCATCTTCATTCATATTTAGTTGTTCAAACTTCAACCTAAATGTTTGAAGTTTGGCATCTTTTACTTTCTCATTTCCTTCATAGCTACTAATAATTTTATCCCACGTTTCTTTGGCAGTTTGAAGATGCATCACCTTTACAAAATCGTCTTTTGCAAGTCCATTCAGGATAGAATTCATTCCCTTAGCATTAAAGATAAATTCTAACTTATCATCCTTGGAAGCCAACACAACAGGATTTGTATATCCAGTCTCTACTACATCCCAAAGATCAACGCATAAGGCCATTAGGTATGTTCTCATTCTAACCTTCCAAAAGGAAAAAAATGTTCCATCAAACAGAGGAGGCTTACTGGATAAATTCCTTTCATGACTTGTCATGTTTAAGCTTACGGATATACCTTTAAATAAAAAGAACCCACTATGATACCAATTGTTTAAATTACTAAGAAAACTAAGAGGGGGGGGTGGTGAATCAGTTGTTATTGTGCTTAAATTTTTTTAAGTCTATTAAACCATTCTTAAGCTTTATTCAAGTGATCATCAATATTATACAACATATGGACAACATAAATAATGAGCATCATTCACACATAAGATATACACAGAGATAGATTTTCATGAGGAAACCCATAAAGGGAGAAAGCCTCTTCTTCTTTGAAATGATAGGCAGTTTTTTAAGTTCTGTACATCATCTATGTTTGAGAACCAACTCAAAGTGAGGCTACTACCCCTGTTTTACAAGCTCCAACTTGTTTATAGCACCAAGTCTATGGTTTCTCTAGCACCCACTAGAAGGAAGCACCAACTCCCTGAGTGTTCCATCACTGACTGGATGGAAGCACCTACTTCCACTTATACAAGCACCAACTTGCATATAGAAAACTTTGTGTTTTCCCAAGCACCACCCTGTAACCCTGGATTTTATGGCTGCAACTAGATGGAAGCTACAACTCCCTGTGTTCAAGCACCCACTTGAACCTCTGAGGACACCAGTCCTCCCTAGCACCTCCCTACCACCCTATTTATAAATATTTTCTACTGAAACTTATTACAGTGATTCAATAGTTGTCATTGGTTTACCAGGATTATCACTATTCTAATATGCTTCTTTGCTCTCCTGTATCAGTGTTTCTCTACTTACATCTTCTTGCACTTTCTAATCTTCTTCTTTTCTCTACAAGTGCACCTCAGCCTTCTTTTACTGTCTTAGCTATGCATCTTTGTTCTTTGCTTCTATCATGCTTTATGCTCTGCATCTTATTTTGATTCTATGAATTACGCCTCTTCTATTACTCATCTCTGAGTTTGATCTCACACTGCACATACTCTTGGTCTCACACTGCGCATACTATAATTTTCCCTTTCTTACAGTTCAACTCATTTTTCATTCAGAACAACCAACTAACCACTTTATTGCATATCCATTTTATCCTATACCACCTATTCAGTTACACCTTGAATCTCCAAGAAAATGCATCAGCAACTGAATCACCAATCGTCCAAGAATCATGATTCAGTTATGTTAGCTAAATCGTAACTGATCGATTACCTGTGAGGTGAAATAGTAACCCTTCGATCAAATTTCCAATTAACCAGTATCGTTGGATTAAATCCATAGGATTTCACATTTATCTCATATGCCCACTAGTGATGCAGGAGCATCGTGCAAAGCCAAAGCATGCGACTAAGCCAAAGAAATAGCTAGACACGCGGGGGAAGAAAAAAAGAACATTTTCATAAGACCTGTTTTTGAATTTTGAAACAAAAGGCATTAATGTAATAGTTAGGAAGATGGAACACTTCCCATTTATATCTTGGAGATTGTAAATAGAACTGAGGAGATTACTCCCATATGTCATTTGTATTGAGGCATTTAAGTCTGTTAATGTGAGAGTAGGTAGATATGAATGTTAGATTAGACAGTTTAGAGAGTAGGAGGGAAAATGAATATAGGCACCCTCACTATTGTATTAATGTATCATTAGCATAGCACATAGGAAGAGATCTGTAGCAGAGAGTTGTAGAGAAGAATCCATGTAGATGAGCTTTGAATTAATATATGAAGCTTTGAATCAAACTTCATGGTGTTATGATGTTTTCTGTTTATACATGGTGAATGGTATGATTACAGCTATTTATTCTCTCTGGTTACGCATTTGTTTTAATACTGTTTGAATGTATGATTTCATGTTGAATGTTTGAAGTCTGTGAGAGAGAGAGAATGAGTTTCAATTATTTCTCTTCCTAGGTGAGAGAAGTTCCTGTAAGGAGTGCAGTGAAACATCCACAAGGTGTGCATCGAAGAAGGTCTGAGTTTTATCTCAGAAAGCTCGGGAAGGATACCATTGTTCTCATTCCAGCAGAAGTGCAGGAGAAGCAAAGAAGTTGTGAAAAGAGTGCGCAAGCTATTGGAAGTCTTAGGACTTATCAACTAAGGGAATGATTGAAGGATTTATGTTGCAGGGAGTGAACAACGTCGAAGAGATCAAGTACCCAGAAGTATTTGATAGATTTCCACAAGGAGTGTGTGCAGGAGTTTTTTCGAGGCTTGAAGTTGCTACAGAAAGCTCAGGAGGGTTAACACCTTTGAAAGTACCCAAGGGGAGATAGATATTGAAAACGTCTCGTAGAAGTTAAGTCCCAGTGGGAGAACACTAGTTCATTTCACAGAAGTTGTCAAGGAGGGAACGAGCGGTTGAAATTCTCCGAGGAGAGCTCTCGAAGTTGCGAGGACTATGGGATTCCATGAATCTACAAAGAGGATAAGCATTGGATGAGTCCACCCTTCGGGAGGTAGGACTTGACGTGGACCATTGATCGTGATAGTGGAGACATTGGATCATTTCAAAATTCAAGATTTCAAAGTGGTAGGGGAACGATAGTCGAAGGTTTGTTCAAGTCCCAAAAGATGGGAAGAGGGATAGGTGGTGAGATTCCATGTTAGAGATAGAAATAATTTGAGTGGACAAGTGGTGTGTCTTCATCAAATAGGCTGAGTCAAACCTTCTTGATTGTTTCGAGGTTTTAGAGGTCGTAGAGGTGGGAGCCTTGCATCCAGATTCACGAAGTCACGAAGTCCGAAACCCAGACGAAGTGAAAATTCCATTGGGAGGCCAGCCTTTGTTGAATTCATCAAAATTCAACATTTCGGGTTTCAGAGGTTGTAGAGATAGGAACTCTCGATAACAGGGATCATGAAATTGCGAAACCTAAAGTCTCATCTTGGTAAAGGTTGTGATCTTACTGAGATCGGAAGACTTGAGTGGTGCTTTTTTGGTTGATCACACGGGGCATACTCATAAGGACTTGTGGATCAAATTTGTTAAAGGTTTCGATAGGGAGCCAAATAAGCCGCTTCGGCTTAAGGAGAATTTAAAAAATCCTGCGTGGATCTTGGCCTGAGGGTCGAGGTTTGCATCAAGTGGTATCAGAGATTGACTCTGTTTGTATATGGAAGACGGAAAAAAGAGTACTCTGATACATATCAGAGCAGTAGGACAAATTATTTTCTTTCTGTAGTAGAGAAAAGAGGAACATTTTACGGCCATGCCACCGAGAAGAAGAGACAGACCAATGCTTGATCCAACAGTGGAGAGGGAAATGCATGAGCTACGTTCCAGTATTAATGCCATGGAAACATCACAGAGGCACACAGTCGATGTTGGGGATATCAGCGAGGCTGGCAGTGAAAATGAAGCTGGACACGAAGAAGAAGTCACAGTCGAAGATGATGCAGATGAATGCCTATTCAGGGTTGTTACAAGGATAGGTGCCAAATCAAAGATGGACATTCCAGTGTATGAGGGAAACCTGGATGTTGAAGAGCTTCTAGAATGGATTAGATCTTTGGCCAAATACTTCGACTATGAGGATGTCGAGGAAGACAAGAAATTCAAACATGTTGTCACCAGACTTAAAGGGCATGCAACACTATGGTGGGATGAACTGCAGGCTGACATACGCTGCCAAGGCAAGCAGAAAATAAAAAGCTAGGATAGAATGGTTGCAAAGATGAAAGCCAAATTCATACCCAAGGATTATCAAATTACTTTGTTTCAGAGGATGCAGAATTTAAGACAGAAGATGATGTCAGTGAAAGAATACACTAAAGAGTTCTACAAGATAAACATTAGAGTAGGTCATCTGGAAAGCGATGATGAAAAATATGTCAGGTACATGAATGGAATGAGATAGGACATTCAAGATGAGATTAGCATGATGATCATTCAAAATGTGTAAGATGCTTATCAAATGGCTCTGAAGGCTGAAGAGAATCTGAGTTGAAAGCAAGGTCAAAGAGGCCGAGGAAGAAGGCAAGCCAGAGGTAAGACAATTTCCAAAGACAGAACTCAGAAATATAAAGAAGAGGGAAAGAGACCTCAAACTCAAACTGAGAGAGGAGGAATCTCACAGAGAGGTCAGTATGTTGATAGAAATAATTTTCCTCGAGCTAGAGGAAGAGGAAGAGGCCGAGGAGGTGAAGTGAAATGTTTTGTCTATGGGAAGAATGGACATAAATCTTATGAGTGTCTAGACAGAAAGAAAGAAGGTGGTGAGACTCACATTGCTGAAGCACAAGGATGGAATGTTGAGGCAGAAGATGCTGAGTGTGGAAGATCCTTAATGATGAGGAAATTTCTCTTAACACCGGAGAAGGAGGTAGAGAACCCAACCCAAAGGAACAGTCTGTTTCAGACTGCTTTCAAAACAAAAGACAGGGTATGCAAAGTCATCGTGGACAACGATAGCATAGACAATCTCGTTTCTACAGAGATGGTAGAAAAGATGGAGCTAGAGACTATCATACATCCAAGCCCATACAGAGTTTCATGGCTACAAAAAGGACATCGGGTAAATGTCACTAAACAATGTCTAGTTGAATTTAAAATAGGGGGATATAAGGATGAAATATTATGTGATTTCATTCCCATGGATGTTTGTCATCTATTGTTGGGTAGACTGTGGCAATATGACAGGAATGTGATTCATGATGGGAGAAAGAACACGTACACCCTGGAGAAAAATGGGAGAACATACATGTTGTTCCCGATTAAGGACAAAGAAGTAAAACCAAAGTTGAGCAACACTGTACTTCTTATGAGTGGGAAGGAACTTCTTAATGAGGTTAAGAAGAAGGAAGACACACAATTTGTTGTGGTCAGGAAGCATAGAATTGTTTTGACCAATATAAGAGTGGATGATTTACCAGAGGAAATCCAGGAGTTGTTGGAAGATTTCACTGATATAGTAGTGGACGAACTACCTTGTTCGTTGCCACCGATCAGGATTATAATCCATCACATTGATATTATACTTGGAGTGAGTTTACCAAACAAAGCAGTGTACAGGTTGAAACCACAGGAGAATAAAGAAGTCAAGAGGCAGGTCCAGAACTTAATGGACAAAGGATTGATTCAAGAGAGCTTGATTCCATGCATTGTTCCAACAGTGCTCATCCCAAAGAAAGATGGAGGTTGGAGGCTGTGTACAGACTCAAGAGAGATCAATAAGATCACCATCATATACAGATTTCCATTTCCAAGGATGGACGATTTGATGGATTGCTTGAGTGGAGCAAGATTTTTTTCAAAAATTGATTTGAAAAGCGAATATCATCAGATTTGCATGAGAGAAGGCGATGAATGGAAGACAACATTCAAGACGAATGAAGGGATGTATGAATGGCTTGTTATGCCATTTGGTTTAACGAATGCACCTAATACTTTCATGAGATTGATGAATGAAGTCCTGAAGGATTTCATTGGGAAATTCCTCATTGTATATCTTGATGATATATTAATTTTCAGAAAGACAAAAGTAGAACACTTAAAGCATTTAGCTACAGTGATGAAGAGATTACAACAAGAGAAATTGTTGATAAATATGAAGAAATCATCATTTATGAGGACAAAACTCATTTATTTGGGTTTTGTTATCTCTACAAATGAGTTGAAGATGGACCTAGAAAAGGTAAATGCAATTAAGAATTGGCCATCACCGAAAAGTGTGTTTGAAGTTCGAAGTTTCCATGGTTTAGCTAGTTTCTATAGGAAACTCATTCAAAATTTCAGTGGAATTAGCACACCAATGATGGATACAGTGAAGAAAAGACATAAATCTTTTCACTGGACAGAGGAAGCAGAGAAGAGTTTCCACCTGCTAAAGAAGAAGATCATTGAGCAGCCAATTTTGGTTTTGCCACATTTCAACAAAACATTCCAGGTTAAGTGTGACGCTAGTGGGTTTGCAACTAGGGCGGTCTTGAGCCAAGATGATAGACCGATCGCATACTTAAGTGAAAAACTGAATGAAGCGAAGGTTAAATACTCCACATATGACAAGGAATTCTATGCAATCATACAAGCACTGAAGAAGTGGAGGCACTATTTGGTTCCCAAAGAGTTTATTTTGTACATTGATAATCATGCTTTACAATTCGTGACTCAACAGGAGAAGTTGAACCAAAAACATGTTAAATGGGTTCAATTCATGCAGAATTTTACTTTTTTGATTAAGCATATTTCTAGGACTGCTAACAAAGTTGTTGATGCTTTAAGCAGGAAATGTTTTCTTATGCAGGAATTCAAAGTCAAAACTTTAGGTTTTGATAAACTCAAAGAGATGTACATGGATGATCCAAATTTTAAGGAAGCATATGAGGCGTCTGAGAATCCAATTCTCAGGGACAAAAGCCAATGGACCGAATATATGATCCAGGATGGATTATTGTTCAGGGGAAATCAGTTATGTATTCCAAAATGCTCCATTAGGGAGAATCTGTTGAAAGAAAAACACAGTGGAGGATTGGTTGGACACTTCAGTCATGATAAGACATTTTCAAAGTTGACTAGCTCATATTTTTGGCTAGGGATGAGGACAAATGTTAAGAAATTTGTGGACAGATGCAGGATTTGTCAGCACACAAAAGGGAAAAGATAGAACACAGGGTTATATTAACCACTGCCCATACTAGAAAGGTCATGGGACACAGTGAGCCAGAATTTTATATTGGGACTACCAAGAATGAAAAGAGGATGTGATTCAATCTTTGTGGTAGTCGACATATTTTCAAAAATGGCACATTTCATACCATGCCAGAAAACCAGTGACACAACTCACATTGCGAATCTATTTTTTAAGGAAGTCGTCAGACTTCACGGCTTGCCCAGGAGTATCATTTTTGATCGGGATACTAAATTTGTTGGACATTTCTGGAGGAATTTATGGAAGAAGTTAGGGACAAGTTTATCATTTAGCTCAACATATCATCCTCAGAGGGATGGACAGACAAAAGTTGTTAATATGAGCTTAGGATATTTGTTAAGGAGCCTAGTGACTAAACACCATAGTCAATGGGATCGCATCCTACCACAGGCGGAATTTGCTTATAATGATTCACTCAATAGAAGAATAGAGAAGATTCCATTCCAGATTGTATATGGAATGCAACCTAGGGGAGTTTCTGAATTGAAAGATTTAGAACAAAATGAATTCAGAAGTGCTAGCGCGAAGAATTTTGCAGAAGCAATGAAGGAGCTTCAAAGATGAGTCAAGGAGCGATTGCAGAATTCGAGCCAAGAATATAAGAACAGAGTAGATCAACACAGGAAATAACTTCAATTTGAAGTTGGTGATTTGATTCTTGCAGATTTGAGGAAGGAAAGGTTCCCGAGGGGAACATATAACAAGCTGAAGATGAAAAAGATTGGACCATGCAAGGTCATAAAGAAATTTGGGGCAAATGCATATGAGATTGAATTACCCAATGGGATCGGAATTTCACCAATATTCAATGTTGCGGACTTGTACCCTTACAGAGCTAAACAAGTAGGAGCAGAGGATGAACAGACAGAGGTTCAATGGACAAAACAAATTCCTATAGCTGAAAATCCACAAATAGAAAGTATAATTGACAAGAGAGTCAACAAAAAGACCAGGAGGAAGGAGTATTTTGAATACTTGTTCAAATGGAAGGGACATCCAGTTGAAGATGCCAGATGGGAAGATGAGGCAGAAATTCAGAAGCATTGACAGACCATGCAACAGCTCATGAACATGAGTTCATGAAAATTTTCAAGCGAGGGAGTATGATGCAAGAACATCATGCAAACCCAAAGCACGCGACTAAGCCAAATAAATAGTTGCACGCACGGGGGAAGAATAGAATCACGTTTTAATAAGACCTGTTTTTTAATTTTGAAACAAAAGGAATTAATGTAATAATTAGGAAGATGGTGTACTTCACATTTATATCTTGGAGATTGTAAATAGACCTGGGGAAATTACTCTCATATGTCATTTGTATTGAGGCATTTAAGTCTGTTAATGTGAGAGTAGGTAGATATGAATGTTAGATTAAACAGTTTAGAGAGTAGGAGGGAAAATTAATATAGGCACCCTCACTCTTGTATTATTGTATCATTAGGATAGCATAGAGGAAGAGAGTTGTAGTAGAGAGTTGTAGAGAACAATCCATGTACAGGAGCTTTGAATTAGACTTCATGGTGTTGTGATGTTTTATGTTTATACATGGTGAATGGTATGCTTACAATTGTTTATTCTCTCTGGTTATGAATTTTTTTTAATACTGTGTGAATGTATGATTTCATGTTGAATGTTTGAAGTTTGTGAGAGAGAGAGAATGAGTTTCAATTGTTTCTCTTCCTGAGTGAGAAAATCTCCTATAAGGAGTGCAGTGAAACGTCTACAAGGTGTGAATTGACGAAGGTCTGAGTTTTATCTCAGAAATATCAGGAAGGATACCGTTGTTCTCATTCTAGCAAAACTACAGGAGAAGCACAAAATTTTTGCAAAGAGTGTGCAGGTTGTTGGAAGTCTTAGGACTTATCAACTAAGGGAAGATTGAAGGATTTATGTTGCAGGGAGTGCATAGAGTCGAAGAGATCAAGTACCCAGAAGTATTTAATAGATTCTCACAAGGAGTGTGTGTAGGAGTTCTTTCGAGGCTTGAAGTTGCCAGCGAAAGCTCATGAGGGTTAACACCTTTGAAAGTACCCAAGGGGAGACAAATATTGAAAATGTCTCGCAGAATTTAAGTCCCAGTGGGAGAACACTGGTTCATTTCGCAGAAGTTGTCAAGGAGGGAACGAGCGGTTGAAATTCTCTGAGGAGATCTCACGAAGTCGCGAGGACCATGGGATTACGTGAAGCTGCAAAGAGGATAAGTGTTGGATGAGTCCAGCCTTCAGGAGGTAAGACTCGACGTGGATCGTTGATCGTGATAGTGGAGCCATCAGATCATTTTAGAATTCAGGATTTCTATGTGGTAGGGGAATGATAGTCAAAGGCTTGTTCAAGTCCCAACATCGGGAAGAGGGACAAGTGGTGAGATTCCATGTCAGAGATATAAATCATTTGAGTGGATAGGTGGCATATCTTCATCAAATAGGCAGAGTCAAACCTTGTTGACTGTTTCAGGGTTTTGGAGGTCGAAGAGCTGGGAGCCTTGCATTCGAATTCGCAAAGTCGTGAAGTCCGGAACCCTGATGAAGTGAAAATTCCATTGGGAGGGAAACCTTTGCTGAACGCATCGGAATTTGGAATTTTGGGTTTCATAGGTTGTAGAGACAAGAAATCTTGATAAAAGGGATCGTAAAATCGTGAAACCCAAAGTCCCGGCTCGGTGAAGGGCACGATATTACTAAGATCAGAAGACTTGAGTGGTTCTTTTGTGGTTGATCACATGGGGCATACTCATAAGGACCTGTGGATCGAATTTCTTAAAGGTTTTGGTAGGGAGCTAAAGAAGTCACTTCGGCTTAAGGAGAATTAGAACGATCCTACGTGGATCTTGGCCTGAGGGTTGGGGTCTGCATCAAGTAGTTGTGACCAAGCGCTAAATACAGTTTGAATTTCATGATTTTTCATCTCATCATTCCTGTGATGAAGGGTCTCGACACTCCAAGTGGTGATCACCGAAACTCCAAGATGGAGCTTGGCACTGCTATCTTCTTCCCCTCACGTGACCACCGGTGGTGACCATAGTCTGCACCAAAAGGCACTTAGTATTTTGTGAACTTATGAACTTTATCAAGCCTGATCAATGGTCGAGATCTCCAATTATCTGATGGTCCAGATCTCATCGCGATCTCACATATCGTGATTCTTGTGATGAAGGATCTCGATACTCCAAGTTGTGATCGCCAAGACTCGGAGATGGAGCTTAACACCGCTAGATTCTTTCTCCATCTTCTGCAGATGTAACCATTGGCTGTGACCACAGCCTTATTTGAAAACGTATTTCAGACTTTTTCATCTCGGGTATTCTGTGATGAGTCCTCTCGACTCTCCATGTTACGAACTCTGAAATAGAGCTTGTCTTCTCTAGCTCTGCTCTCCAGCTCTCAACAATGTGACCACGAGATATGACCACTCTCCAATCAAATGAGAACTTCTCTGCTTTGACTTTCCAGTCAGCGAAACGATGATCTTTCGTCATGTGTCCTTCTTGAATCAACGGTCAAGATCTTATTGCAATTTTTCAACTTCACAGGCTTTCGTCATGCCTGATCAACGGTCCACGATCTCTATGATTTGACGGTCCAGATATTTTCATGATCTCGCATATCGCGACTTCCCACACCATGCTCCATTGACTCCTCCAATGTGCAAGTCAGTGAAATTCCAATTGCTTGCCACATGTCCTATGACTCCAACGGTCAGGATTGTTATCGTGATTTTGCATATCACGAGTTTGAAACTCTTTCCTTTGGATTTCCCAATCTGCAAAACTCCGAAATGAAACCTTTGTCATGCTTTGACTATTTTCCTCCTTCTAATCTTACACTGTTAATCTTGCCATTATCGCTACGCTACTGATCGTGTTGATCTTCGCCATATGATCAGGCTGATCTTTGCTATCAATGACAAACACGCATACTCTTCCTCTGTCTAAAAGCATGCCAACATGTCTCTCATGCATATGCCACCATACAACATGAATATGAATCAACCATCTAAAATCAACTCAAATATATGAACTATAAGAACCATGTCATATGTTGAACTAGATATATGAGTTCTCCTTACTTAGCCAAGTAGTGAAGATATACCATATCCAAATAAAAAACCAAGGATACCAAGTATGGCTTAAGAATACACCATATCATGACAATAAGTAACCATAAAAACAAGTATACAACCATACCAATACCTTTGTACTTGACCTGAAACTTTGAGATGATGACATGTAGACTTCCTTCACACTTCAGGGACATGGTACCAACATTTACTCAAGCATTCATGAGTCTTTTTATAGATACATGACTTTGTCTTGTATAATTTGTGTATATACATGATTTTATCCACTATACACCACCTACATACACAACATTTTTGACCTGCAACCCGTGTATACCTAAAAAACTAGGGTTTTCTTCAACTCCAAAACTTTCTCCTTCAACCTTCCTTTGATACCTAAGAAAATGATGCTACAACCTTATAAAAACATCACTAGATCATGGGTATCAGTGTGTGAGAGTGATTTTGAATGATTCCTTGAGTGTATTTATATTTGTTCTAGGTAAATCCTCTCCTTAATTTAGGGCTTGCAGGTTTTTCTTGCTACACCAACTTTTACTTTTCATCAATGAATTGTAACCAAATAGGGTCTTCTTGACCATTTTTTCAGAGCTTACAACTTCACAAAGTCATATCTTCCTAACCGTGAGGAAATACATGGAGTTCCATATATCAACAAAAATGGCACAATGTGTACTATACATATATGATAGTCTTACCTAAAATTTCATTTTCCTTCATGTCATTATTCCTGAATCAACTTCAGGTCCCATAACCACACCTCTGGGGATACATGTAGACTAAATCAAATGTACCCAACTAAAACACCTTCAATCTCGATCATACAAATGTCAATTAATTTTCCAACATATATGGACCTATCCAAGGGTTCAGAACAATATATAAGGGTTGACATCAATCTCCAATATCACTCTCCAAAGGTTCACATCAATGAAAACCAACTATCCAAACCAATTGTCCAACAATATCCCCCTTTGGCATTGATCTTAACACCAACATTGATGGAAATAATTTTACATTGCAACACTCATGATCATGCTACCCCTATGATCATCGCTCATCATCAATGTTTGTATCTCTCCCCCTTTGACATAAATGGAAAAGGGTATCTCACCTTGGAGTTTCTCCCCCTATCATCATGCATCTCTCTCTCTGTCTCCATTCCTTTTTTTATCTCTCCCTATTTGATCGAAGGTTAACTCCCCCTATCGATATGTGTCCTCTGTACATTCTCTAACCAATCATGGGAAAAATAATAGCTCTTGTTGTGGGTATGTATCCATGCTTATATGCTACTAATATTCCTTTCTGGATCTCTCTTTCTGATGACTTGACTTCTCTGCATGATGTTATGTATATTGATGTAGGGATACCTATACATTTTTTATTTCCTCTCTTCTAGTGATACTTATTGTCCATTGGTGCTTCCTCTTGAAATTCACTAACATATATATAAATCATTCGTTACTTTATTTATTCAATCATTTGTCAGGTTCACTTGAACACACTATTCAATGATTTCCTTATGATGATATGGCTTCTGCTGATGGCTTCTCCTTTCATGTTTTGTTGTTCATTTCATTGTTTTTCCTTTCTATGACTAACTAATTCCACTAATTAAAATTGAAAATATTCTACTATGTATCTGACCCATGTTTTTTGTACCTGCTAAGCATCTCACAAATCCATCTTTGTCCATATGTCACAAATTGTTAATAACCCTATTACTCAACTGTCCATACTGTTGACCCATCTGACACTTAAATTTCATGAAGGATTCACCTTAATATGCTACAATTGATCATCGCATGTTCATGTTTATAATATTCAATCAAATATTTCCATTGATCTGATCTATATACTAATCTAAATATATCCCTACATAAGTACATATGTGAAATAGAATCATAAAATTCTTCCTACCAAATGATGATTGTGTGGGAACACTATTTCTCAACTAATCAATATGTTACTTTGTACTTTTGTTCTCAATCTATCTCTGTAAATACTTCATACTTCTCGAACTATGGTTCTTTGATCTATAGTTATTTATTGCATGGACTCTCCCTATTCAATATACATATTTACCGGGAGTCTTCAAGACATATGGCTCAGAAAAATACATTCTCTAATGCAGAGTAATATTCATCTTCATTTGTAGACTCATCATCTCTCTAAACTCTAACTTCTTCCTTTCTTCTTGTGGATTGATCTTGCACTACAATTCCTGAAAGTACAATCTCTTGATCCTATTCTTTATTCATATGTTATTCCTTTCTTTCTCACACTACTTCAAATCTTGTGACCTATGGGACCTGGTATTTATTCGCCTGTTATTCTTGTTTTTCATTTCTTCTCCAAACCTTCCTATATCTGACATATTTAGTTTTCCCTATAGATTTGTCTTCCTCTTGTACTATTTCCAATCTTGAGAGTATGACTTCTAGGTGTCCTTCATTCATTTGTTATTTATTTTCATTTTTTTTTTCCATACTTTCTTATATATGATATAATTATTCTCTTTCACAGAAGTATCCATCATGCTTCTACAATCACGAGTTATGTGTCCATAGTTATGGAATTTGTAACATTCAATTTTATGTGGGGTCACACAAGTATTTCTTATTTGAAAATTTCTTCCATAAGCCCTGCAATCTGCAACCTTATCTCCAAAGTTAGTACAATAAAAACAATGACCATAAAATAAAATTTCATACCTAGAAGTGAATGATCTTTTTTGTAGTGTAGTCTTTTTGAATTCCTTCATGGTCATGATTGAAATTTATTTTTGGCTTTAATGTGAAGGGTCTCTTTGAAGATTTATCTTTATTATTTGGTTGACCATGATTCCTTCCTTTGAGTGATTATGCATAAATCTTACCCTTTCCTTCATACTTATTTTCTAGCAACCTGTAATTCTTCTCTTCATTATCTACTGTTGATATGAATGTTTCTGTCTCTACAACATTCTTCCTGAGCTTGACGATTTTATCTCTCAATGTGAAAAATTATTCTTCAATCTTATCAACTTATTCTTATTTATTCATCATTTGAGTCTTCATGGCTTCTTCCATTCTCTTTTCTTCATCAAGTTGGATCTTCAAGGTGATTATCTCTTCTTCAAGTTTTCTTTCTTGTTGACTAAATTATGCTTCAATATTATTTAATTTGTTAGTTCTTTCCTTAAGATGATCTGTAAATATATTATCTCTCTTTTATTCTTCTTCCTTATGTTGTTCTATTTTGATTTCCAAACACTGCTTATGATCCTCGAGAGTTTCTTCAGTCCTTTTGTCTTCTTCTAGATGACCCTTTAACATCATGATCATCAACTCAATTTATATGGAGTTAGCATTATGAGATTCTTCTTTCTTCAACATCTGATTATTCATGACTTATTTTGTTTGATTATCTTATTCAATTTTGATCTTCAATGTGATTATTTCATGATGCAAGAGAATCACTCCACCTCAATAGTGTGCCAACATTCTAACACATCAGCACGCATTTCAGGAGAAAGAGAGGCATTTAACCTCTCACATTTCTAAATACGAAATCAGATCCAATGAGGATTTGTGTTGCAAGGATATTAATGCTAGACCACACCTTTGTACAGGTAGTGGTTGGGGTTGCCTTAAATGGTTTCCTGTAGCAGGTCTAGATCATAGTCAGGTCTGGTTGAATATTTATGTAATGTATTCGTAGGAGTATGGTGTCGTATCTGAGATAGTGATAGCACTAAAACGGTGAGGAGAGGACAATATCGGAGAGACTTCTTTTGTAATTAAGAAAGGAAGAGAAAGATAGGGAGATCTAGGGTAGAGAGGCCTGAGGAGGTATTTGAATTTCTGAGAGAGAGCTTGAGAGAACTGGGTCTTTGTTACAATCCAATTTTGTAAATATCTGTATAGACACATGGAGATAATAGAAAATAATTTTTTCCTTCATATCATGTGTTTATGTGTTTTTGAATGTTTCATGAATGAATTTTGTAGATGTATGATTAATTTCACTTGCATTATGAGATAGATTTATTTTATCTTCATTGATTTGTGTAATATAGTTATGGATTCTTTAGGTTGTGCAAGGAGTGCACAATAGAACATCAAAGGTTTTGTAGCCAGTGCAAGGAGTGTGCATATGACATTTGTGGAGTTAGAAAATAACATGCCAAGAGGACGCACCAGAGCGATCATGATCTCAAGAGGAACCTCAAGGTTACTAAATACCTTGGAGGAGGGATCTGTGAAAGTAGTGCACCAGAAGAAATCTTTATCGAGTTCAAAGGAAGAACCAGAGTTATTGAGAACTCTATACATATCTGCTAGGCGGGCATTGAGCCAGTGCAAGTGTGCACGGGAAGAACTCTTTATCAAGTTTAGAGAGAAGGAAGAATTGTTGAAGGTTCTGTAGATTTCTACCAAGAGGGCGTTGAGCGAGTGCATAGAGTGCACAAGGAGAACTCTATTTCGAGTTATGAGAGAAGAGGAGTGTCTCAGAAAAGACACCCATAGAGTTGTTGAATACTCTATCAACTCAGCAAAGAGTTCTTGAGAATAAGTCACCAGGAGGGCACTTATATCCCTTTAAGGAGATATAGGGACAGAGTTACTGAACACTCTGGAGGAAGACATGTGCAAGGAGTGCACTAGGCCAACATTCAAATGAAGTGTTGAAGAGACAACCATCTGAAGGCTAGTCAAGCACAAGGAGAACACATGGAGAGAACTTGTTCCAAGTTCAAAATATCAGGAGGGTGAGTGAAAAGTGTGTCAAGAGGACACTAGAATTCTTCTAAGGAAGAAAGGGTTGAGTCCCTTAGAAAACTGAGTAAGTTTGTAAGCTCAGAAGAGATAATTCTTTTTAGAAGCATAAGCAAGACCAAGAGTTGAGTCCACATAAGGAAGAAGTTCGAAGGCCAAGACCTTAGAACGACTGGAAATCTTCTAAATTAGAAGATCAAATTTCAGGAGAGTTAGTGCTAAACGATTTGGCTAGGACTCGTTAAGGAGGTGAATGGAAGATAGAGAATCTTTGAAGAAGAAGCATCGATAGTCGACAACCATGGGATCCATAGAAGTTGTGAGGAGGATAAAGGTGAGAGTCATTCAACTCTCAAAGCCCAAGAGGAATGGGAGTCATTGATCCATAAGATATCTGAACTGGTGGTTCATTTCGCGAGATCAGATATCGAGATTTGAGAGAACAGAAGTAATTAGTTTCAAAAGTTGCGACATGCGAAATGACATGGAGAGAACTTGTTCCAAGTTCAAAATATCAGGAGGGTGAGTGAAAAGTGTGTCAAGAGGACACCATAATTCTTCTAAGGAAGCAAGGGTTGAGTCCCTTAGAAAACTGAGTAAGTTTGTAAGATCAGAAGAGATAACGCTTTTTAGAAGTGTAAGAGAGACCAAGAGTTGAGTCCACATAAGGAAGAAGTTCGAAGGTCGAGACCTTCAAACGACTAGAAATCTTCTAAATTAGAAGATCAAATTTCAGGGGAGTTATAGCCAAACGATTTGGCTAGGACTCGTTAAGGAGGTGAATGGAAGACAAAGAATATTCAAATAAGAAGCATCGATAACCGAAAATCATGGGATCCAGAGAAGTTGTGAGGAGGATAAATGATCTGAAAATGGAAGGTACTTGTTTAAGGGTGAAAGGTATCCATTTTCCATACTTCAAAATGTGAGTTATACACTCCAATGTGACCTCTGAAAATGTGAGAACTTACTATTTCTTATAGAGAGATAGACTGTAGGAGCATTTACCGGACATGTCACCTCTAAAGAGAGGATGAGTTCCAGAGGCTACCTGGCCCTTTACAGGCTCTGCCTAAAGAAATAATAAGTAAACACTTATAAGTTAAATAAATCTTAACAAGACCTTGCTTCATGTGTTTAAGATGTGCAACTGGTTTATGTGTAGGGTTCTTGTTTCTTCTTGTCAATATTCATGTGAGGAGAAAGGTTATTTTAAATGATTAAAATGGTGTTATTAACAATGTACAGAAATATATAATGCAGCAATAACACATCAAATCACAGCAACACCAAAATGATAAAGCAGTTCACCCACTTCAGGCTACATCTGCTGGACCAAGCCTCCCAAACTAGGCTTGTCCTCTTGTATTAAAAATGCTCCAAATGCTAATACAAGAGTATAAATGTCTCAAAAGACAAATCTGACTGTAAATACAGAATCAGAAGATAGGAATTAGCTGAACATGCTCTTTCCCAAACACTAAACAGTGAAATTGTACCTTATACAGTACTTTCCCCAAATGGCCCTGGTGGCCCTTTAATATTGAATGGAGAATTTAGTGGTGAAGATGACCTCCAATGGTTCTGAAACATCTTCCATCAGATTCAGAAGGTCGAAAATAGCCAACCTAGGCTTTTGAATCACCAAAAATGGATGCACATAGCCTCCAAACAGCTCCAGCACTGAAATGGCCCTGGTGGCCCTGAAACTTCCCTGAAGAAAAATCAACTGCAAATGACCTCCAATGGCTCTGAAACCTGCTCCATTGGCTCCCGAAGGTCGAAGAGACCCAAAATCGACCCAAAAATCGTGAAGAAAGGTTTTCCCTAGCTCCCGTTATGCCAAAAACAAACTCCCCTTCTTTTTCTCAACAAAACTCCACTAAAATTGGAGTAGCGGGAGTTAACTTTACTAAAAATAGACAAAGCGCCAAAATTGGCAGACTCCGCCCAACAATGCGCCAACCGTTAGCATATAATGTCCATAGTCAACGTGGTCACATGCATAACATTTAATTTAACCATGGCATATAATTTTCATACACCACAGCGCCCATTTAATGAACGGTCATATGCATAATATATTGGAACCGTGGGCTATATAAAATGCCAACCCCGCGCGGTTTTAAATTGTTCATATGTATCAAATGTGTGACCGGGGGCTGTAATGTTAACACCCCGCGCGCAACTCCATGTAACGGTCACATGGGGAACCATTACTATAACCGTGGCATACTATGTTATAACCTCCGCGCGAATGGCCATGTGGAACGGTCACATGCCACATGCAATAAAACCGTGGCTATATAATTTGGAACCCAAACTTAAAACGGCGCGACTGCTATCGGAGGGTAGGGTCCCGTGGGAACTTCGTGTGACCGGGGGCTGCAAGGTTAAACCCCCGCCGACCACCAAATAATTTAAACACAAATATTTTCAAATGTCGCCATATCGGTTAGTGTAGCTTTATTAAATCGCTAAAGTTGGGGAGATCGGACGTTCGAATCTCGGCCAGCCCACAAACTTTTACACAAACGACCCAAACATCAACTGCCAACAGATGGGGGACACGTGGCGCCCATGCATTGGGCCACGTGTCTCTTTTTTATTTGCCATTGAAACGGACACGTGTCATCATATCACTGGTCCACGTAAAACAATCAAAATGCGCCACGTCATCTGCCACGTCACCTGCCACGTATACTCTGCCACGCTAGCGCCACGCGTACGGCTGACGTCATCCTGGTGCCACGTGTCACCCATCCAGTGGTGACACGTGTCACCTCAAGATTGGTTAAACCGTCAATTGAAAAGCCCATAAATGCATGCCACGTGTTAGCACCTGGAGTCACCACGTGTACTGTACGGACATGCCACGTGTGCTGTATGGCCTGCCACGTGTCCTGTGCGGACTGTACGGACAGGTACAGTCAGCATCAAAATTTTGCCTGTTTGGCTCGGCGAACAGAAGGCGATAACTTCTCCATACGGACTCCGTTTGCGAAAGTAAATATACCGCCGGAATCAGGAGAACGAGACGGACGCAATGGCACCATTTTCGTTGCATTCCGAGCACTTTGAAAATTGAGCATTTTTTAGACCCCTGGTCCAGATTCTGATCAATAAAGGTGAGAGTCATTCAACTCTTAAAGCCCAAGAGGAATGGGAGTCATTGATCCATAAGAGATCTGAACTGGTGGGTCATTTCGCGAGATCATATATCGAGATTTGAGAGGACAAAAGTAATTAGTTTCAAAATTTGCGACATGAAAAATCACGATTCAATCACAACCATAGATCGTGGGAGGATATGGATGTATGATCAGAGTCCAAAGAGGTGAGAAGGTGCACATGAGGAGATCAAATATAGACCATTGGATCTGAGCGCATGGACCGATAGTCGTTGCATCCAAAGGAAGGTGCATGAGAGAAGTTATGAAACAACCAAAACCGTCCATCGTCAAAGAGGACAGGTGGCAACGGATCCAGGGTGTTCATGGAACTGGACACTGGAAGATTTGCAAGGAGCAGAGGAGAAAACTCATGAAAGGGAAGTTCATGAAATCACCCAGACTGTCCATCGGAAAGGATGCGTGGAGAGAAAGTAGCATTTCGCTGACTCGCTGTGGAAGGAAGTCAAAGGGTGGAGTTTGTGAAAGCCATGAAACACAAAATCGTGAAAAGACTCTAATTCATTGGATTGAGTCAAGTTGTGGGTCGTCGATCCAAAGCATTGACATTTTTTCATTTTAGGTACCGGGGTTTCAAAGGAGAGAACCATCCCAAAATCAAGAGTCACGAAGTTCTGACTTTGCGAAGGAGGAATGTGGACCATTGGATTGTGGGACAGTGAGGACCGTTGATTTGACGTGGGAGGATTTCAAAATTTCGGGGATTGAAAGATTTGAGGTGAGTAACGAAGTCCTGAAACGCTATGAGGTTTGTCCCCAGGTCATAGTGGGGGTCATATGGATAGAGGCTAAGGTAGGAGCTAGCAAGTGCTAGGCTCTTAGTTTGGATTTCTAGGTTTGGAGGAGTTGGAAAGCATTGCATTTAAAGTCCCAAAACCATGAAATCATGATACAATCGCAACCATCAATCAAAAGGAGCGAAGGACTGTAGATTGGTCAATTGGGGATTCAAGAAATATGAATCAGGGGTGGGTCGCATACATAAGTCCCGAAGTCCCAAAATGTGAAGAACCTTTTGACAATTCCTGTGGTCACCATCGACTGTCACGTGGAGGGGAATCTCACGCCTTGTGCTTGTTCGCACAGGTGGGGTTTGAACAGAAGTTCCTATGGATTTGTTGAAGGTTCCAGCAGGGAACTAAAGAGCCATTTTGGATCATCAAGAGTGGAAGAACAATCCTTGACCGGGAGGCCAGTGGACCCTATCGAGGCAAAGGTAGGCAGTTTGCATCATTTCATCAGGATTTTTTGTCTCATTACTTTCAATCTTCGAATAAGGGCATTCAATTTCAAGATGTCCACACTCTTCACAATTAAATAAAAAGTACTCACATTTGTAGGCTTCTTCATCATTTGAGATATCATATGCATCATCTTTGGCATTATTCGAATCTATGATGGGAGAATAATAGATATTATGTATCTTATCCCAGAGTTCTTTAGTTGATGAACATTTTCCCACTTTATCCTTTGTTGAATCAGGTAATCCTTCAATGATGAAATCCACTGCTATTTTTTTGTTTTTCTTCAATTCCTTCTTCGCTGCAAACTTTGGCTTGTTTGATCCATTATATTTTGCAACAACTGGATATAAAACATCATATCCCCATGCCTACAAAAATGTTTTCATTCTTCTTCTCCATATATTATAGTCCATACCATTCCGACCATTGAACATTGGAACTCCATTCATAATGTACTCCATGAACTACCTTCCAATGGTTAAATTGTTTCCTAAAGGAACCGAATCTGATACCAATTGTTGGAATACTAAGAGGGGCGGAGGTGTAAATTAGTATGAAGACTTTATACCACTTTTAATCACAATATATATTCTTTGACTTTATCAACAATGTTCAATAGTTTATTATCAATGCATCATATATGATTGCATTCAATATATATAAGCATGTAATCATAAGTAGCATCACATCAACATCACATCAAGAACATATTCCACCAGTATTTATGTGGAAACCCAACTAGGAGAAAACCAAGGAATGCTTTATTATATATAAAAATAATCCATTCATAATAAGCACCAATTTCCCAATTCTCCATATGCAACTAGAAGGAGGATAGAACCCCCTATTTATAGTCTCCAACCTTAAGGAATCTACAACTCCCTTAATTCTCTGGCTCAACCCAGAAGGAGTCTACAACCCCCCTAGGTTCTCTGGCTCCAACTAGATGGTGGCTACAACCACATAGTTCTTAGGCTCCAACCTGAAGGAGGATCCAACTCCCTCATTCTTCAAAACCAACCGGAAGGAGGATAAAACCCCTTTCCTTTCCCCATCCTACCACCTCAAAATATAATTATAGACCAATTGTCACTACCACAATTACTGTCAATGTCACTTCCACTGACATTGTCATTATCACTACCACTACCACTGTCACTGCCAATATCACTGTCACTTCCATTGTCACATCAAACTATAACCTATCACTGTAACTGATACTCAACCAAATCCTCTCACATGGATCATATACTAAGGAAACCTCTCAACTACATGTCTAACATCACCAACACATGCCTCTACCAAGCATGTACCAATATCACCAACATACCATCACAATATATATGTCTCAACCATGTACCAAACCATCAACCTATACCATACCAAGAATCTATTGTGTACCACAATATATACCACAACCAATGCATCAAAAATGCACCAACACCTATACCAAATGATGCATCAACGTTGCAACAAAACCTGTACCAACCCATGCATCAACCATGCACCAACAACCATGTAAATCAATCATGTACATCAACACCATACCATGTACCAATCATATACCATATCATGCCATACACTACATACTAATAAACCAAGAAATGCACCAGCAATGTATCTCAACAAGTAGACCTCAACCAACATGTACCATGGATCCAATGATGTGCCTCAAGTCATATATCAAAACCCTCAAACACATGACTTAAGAATTATCCTCATTATCACCAAAATGCAACCTCATAACACAATATACAAAGCCTCATAACATATACCAATATATACAATAATTCTTCTAATAAATGTACCATAACATCATCAAGATGTACCATATCACATACTATCAACCATATAAAAATTTGTACCATATCATTAATGTAGTAACTCAAGGAACGAATGCACGTCTCTCATGCATATGCTAGCATACAACATGAATACGACTCAACCATATACAATCAACTCAAAGATATCAAATATAAGAACCATGTCATATGTTGAACCATATATAATAATGCTCCTCACTCAACCAAGAAATCAAGATATACCATATCCAAACACAAAGACAACCATACCAAGTATGCCTCAGGAATACACCATATCATGACAAGAGGTAACCATCAAAACAAGTATACACCAAACCAATACCTCTTTACCTGACCTAAAACTTTGACATGATGACATGTAGAATTCCTTTAGACTTCAAGGACCTGGTACCAACATTTACTCAATCATTCATGAGTCCTTTTACAGATACATGACTTTGTCTTCTATTTCCCACATATATACTTGCTTTTCTCTACTATAGACCACCTACATACACTCCATTTTTTACCTACAACCTGCATATACCTTAGAAACTAGGGTTTTCTTCAACTCTGAAACTTTCACCTTCGACCTTCCTTTGCTACCTAAGAAAATGATGCTATAAACTTAGAAAAAGATCACTAGATCACAAAAAAGATAAGCAATGAATAAGTGTGTGAGAGTGCTTGTGAATGACTCCTTGAGGTGTATTTATAGTTTTTCTAAGTGAATCATCTCCTTCATTTATGGATTCTAATGTTTTCTTGTTACAACAACTTTACCCTTTCATTAAGGATTTTTAACCAGCTAGGGGCTTCTTGACCATTTCTTAGGGGCTTACAACTTCACAAAGGAATATCTTCTTAACCGGGAGGAACTACGTGGAGTTCTACATATCACTGGAAAAAAATGACATGTACTATCCACCTATGATATTATTACATCCAATTACAATTTCATTCATGTTGTTATTCCTAAATCAACTTAAGTTCATGTAACCACGCCTCTTGGGCTACATGTAGACAACATCAAATGTACCCAACTGAATCACCATCAATATTGATCATACAAATGTAAATCAATTGTCCAACATCTCTGGACCTATCCAAGGGTTGACATCAATCTCTAACCGTTGAAATCAATCTCCAATATCACTCTCCAAGGGTTGACATCAATGACAACCAACTGTTCAACATGTTTGTGGGTGTAAAATGTAATATTCTTATGCATACAATTTTAGGAGTGACGATGGAATATCACTCAAGAGGAAATTATTAAATACTAGCGAGTGTTGAGGAGATCCTACGAAAAAAAAAGGAGCGAGAGCTGAGAAGATATTGTGAAAGAAAAATAAGAGAGTGTCCAGCATATCTAGTGTAAGGAAAATGATTGAGTGATCTAGGGAAATAAAAACTAGTGATCCCAGTGCATATGTGACGAAAGAAAAAGGAGTGAGTGATCTAGAAAGAAGTGAGTAGAGTATAAATATGAAGAAAAAAAATAGAACTAACAATCTTAGAGGGGATCAATGTCTCTTGTAGGTCGGTTCCTACAAACAGTACAAGGGATCGTTGTCTTTTGTAGGTCGGTGCCTACAAGCAACATAGGGGATCGAAGTCTCCTGTAGGTCAGTGACCATAAAAAAAAGTTGGGATCAGTGTCACATGTATGTCGATTCCTATAAAAAGAAGTGGGGATTGGTGTCTTCGGTAGGTTGGTGTCTACAAACATTTTTAGTAGTGGGTCGGTGCCTACAAATTAATAAAAATAAGTGTTTTTTCTTTTCTCCCGAAAGGATTTCCACGTTAAATATTGTGTCTTCTAGTTGTTAAATTTATGTGATTGCATCATTATGGTTTATGAATTTTAAAAAGGAAAATTATCCTTTTTCATTCTTGGACACAAATATTGATTCCTTATTGTTGCAACTATCATTCGGTACCTAGGATGTCCAACATATGGAACATTATGCATAACATTGAATACAATTTTCCTTAATTCATAGGAATTAGGAATATACACCTATTTTTATGCATCATCTTCATCTTCCAACTTATAATCTTCATATTTCTACTGTACATTTTCCTTCTATAATCCTTATTTAATGTGTAGGTAATGTCCTTTTGAAATACAATCTTCCAAAATTTTATTCTTCAAATTTAATTTACACATGTTAATGGTTGTAGCATGCATTGCATATATTCTTCTATTGAGTTCATCAAAAACTTTGTTCTCTTTACCTCTAATATGTTTTATATCAAAATCATATTCACGAAGAAATTTCAGCCATTTTGTTTTCCTAGCATTCAAAGTTTTTGTTCAAATAAATATTTAGACCATTATGATATATTATTAATTCAAATTTTCTCCCCATAAAATAATGTCTCCACATATTCAATGCATGAACTATGGTAGCAAGTTGTAAATCATTCATGAAATAATTCTTCTCATTCTCCATAATATTTATGGATTCATAACAAATCACATGCTCACTTTAAGTAAGAAATCCACCAATTCCTTCTCAAACATCTACACATATCACTAACGCTTCACTTGGACCAACAATGTTGAGAATGGATGCACTAAAGAGAATTTTCTTTAACTATTGGAAACTTCCTCACACTATAATGCCTATTTAAATTTGACTCCCTTCTTTTGTAATGATGTAAATATATTTACAATTTTGGACAATCTTCTATGAACCTTTTGTAGTATCCAACTAGTCCTATGAATGACTTTGCCTTTAATATTTTCTTAGGTGTAGGCCATTCCATAATAACTTAAATATTATCTACATACAATTAATTTCCCTTCTTGGAAATGATGTGTCCCAAATCATGAATATTCCTTTTATAAAATGAACACTTACTTATATTAACATAAAAATAATGCTCTCTTACCCCTGTAGTACTAAACATAAGTTCTCTTTATGATCCATCCTCCTAAGAATTTGAGTAAATAAGAATTTCATCAAGGAACACAATGACAAAATTTTCTAAATACTACCTAAGATTCAATTCATCAAGGACATGAAATTAGCTAGTGCATTTATCAAACCAAAAGGCCCCACTACAAACTCAGTGCTAATATGTGGAATAAAATTTGTGCTATTGATGTCTTCATACATTGTCCTTACTTAATTCTATATTGACCTCAAATATATCCTGGATAATATATTTTCCTCTCTTAGTTGATCAAACAAATAATCAATTTAGGTAGAATATATTTCGTCCTCACAAATACCTTATTCAACCATCTAAAATTAATGCACAACCTAAAAGTTCTATCTTTATTCTTTACAAAGAGTACTTATGCTCCCCAAGGAGAGATACTTGGGAATGTATATCCCTCTTTTAATAATTATTCTAATTGGATTTGTATATCCTTTAAGTCAATTTTACTCATTCAATATGGAGTATTATAGATTAGGATAGCTCCAAGCATGAAATCAATAAGAAAAATCAATTTATTTTTCTAGTGGAATTATTAGTATTTCCTCAAACACATCTACAAATTCTTGCAACATTGGAAAGTCCTCAAGACTTGGGATTTTTCACTTTCTTGACTCTTCCACATGAGCTATATACAATTGGAACCCTTTTCTAATTCATCTCTTCAATTGAAAAAAAGTAAATTTATCTTGTACAAATGGGTCGTGGAATACCTTTCATTGTCCTCTTCTTTGCTTCTTCATCAAGACACATAAAATTAATGATATTCCAATTTATAATAGCATGACATGCATGAAACCAATCTATTCCAAGAAGAACATCATATGAACCAAGTGGTAATATGTTAAAGTATACATTAGTATTGACTTGATTCATGTCTATTGGGAAACTCTTTACACTCTATATGATTTTCCTTTTAGTCCTAGAAGCCAACTAAACCAACCATTTTACTTCTCTTCATATGAAACCATTCAATAAAATTAGGAGAAACATAACAATAACTTTATCCCAAATCAATTAAAATTGCAATATGTTTCTTAGCAATCTTGCCTTAAACCTTCATCATGTTTGATTGATTATTTTATTGTCAATTGTCCATGGATGCATGGATTCTTATAATATTTCATGTTGCATCTTCAATTTAGTCACTTCTTGGATATTGTGCACTTTCCTTATTATGTTTTCCCTATGAGGACAATGAAATCTATGCAAATGATCTCTTTCACATCCTGAACATTTGATTGGTTTCCTTGCCCTTTCCCTAAGGATTTTTCCATCTTGGATTAACTTTGATATTATTGAATTTTCTAATATGTTTTAGGGTTTTTTTTAAGAAATAAGGTTTAAATAACTTCTTCCTTTGATCATGCTTATCCTTTTTATTATCTCTCCAAAAATTTTGAAAATCTACTCTGCCTTTGTTATGATCATCCAAGTATTTTATCTTCCTGATTATTTGTTCAAGAGTCTTAGGTTCATCAAAAATCTAGTCAAACCACTTAAGAAACACCATATTTTAACAATATCTTGTTTAATATATAAAACATACCAAAAAAATCTAAAAAAAAAATATCATATTCTTCCATGGTCCTATCTCTCAACTCATGTTCAAAGAACTCTTGCATCTTCTTTTCATAGTGGTGTTAAATAAGGTACTTTTGTTTGAAATACTTATTGAATTTCCTCCAAGAAATCCTCTTCACATTGATGTATTTGGCATGCTTTAGTTGGTCCCACCAAAAGGAGTATTTTCCTTGCAAATTGTATATATAAATTATGGATTCCGCATTGGATGAGTAACTATGCAACTGAAAACACTTCATTATTCCTAGCAACCAAGCTTCAACATCCTCTCCCATTGTTTTTCACCATCGAATGTTGGTAGCTTAATCTTCATAATATATCCTTGAAATATATATTGTTCATGTTTTCATATTTGATGTCTAACTAGGGAAAAATTTGGATTATTCTTTGATTCCTCAAATGTACAAGACTTCCTAGATGAATGAATTGGTATGTAGTGATTCCTTTTGGTTTGGCTTGTACTTCTTCAATGATTGGATATTCCGTGATATTCCCTTCTTGAATGAAATTTTCCTTCTTCCTCAAACCTTGAGATTGATACATTCCTCAGTTTCCTTTGCAATTGTAGTGTTCATTATTACAAAAATATAATATTTAGAGAAAAAATGACAAATTATAACAATAATAGGAAATTGTAAGAGAACC
>ML785704.1:773163-850815 GCA_009831015.1 Picea engelmannii | reverse complement strand
TTCTCCATACGGACTCCGTTTGCGAAAGTAAATATACCGCCGGAATCAGGAGAACGAGACGGACGCAATGGCACCATTTTCGTTGCATTCCGAGCACTTTGAAAATTGAGCATTTTTTAGACCCCTGGTCCAGATTCTGATCAATAAAGGTGAGAGTCATTCAACTCTTAAAGCCCAAGAGGAATGGGAGTCATTGATCCATAAGAGATCTGAACTGGTGGGTCATTTCGCGAGATCATATATCGAGATTTGAGAGGACAAAAGTAATTAGTTTCAAAATTTGCGACATGAAAAATCACGATTCAATCACAACCATAGATCGTGGGAGGATATGGATGTATGATCAGAGTCCAAAGAGGTGAGAAGGTGCACATGAGGAGATCAAATATAGACCATTGGATCTGAGCGCATGGACCGATAGTCGTTGCATCCAAAGGAAGGTGCATGAGAGAAGTTATGAAACAACCAAAACCGTCCATCGTCAAAGAGGACAGGTGGCAACGGATCCAGGGTGTTCATGGAACTGGACACTGGAAGATTTGCAAGGAGCAGAGGAGAAAACTCATGAAAGGGAAGTTCATGAAATCACCCAGACTGTCCATCGGAAAGGATGCGTGGAGAGAAAGTAGCATTTCGCTGACTCGCTGTGGAAGGAAGTCAAAGGGTGGAGTTTGTGAAAGCCATGAAACACAAAATCGTGAAAAGACTCTAATTCATTGGATTGAGTCAAGTTGTGGGTCGTCGATCCAAAGCATTGACATTTTTTCATTTTAGGTACCGGGGTTTCAAAGGAGAGAACCATCCCAAAATCAAGAGTCACGAAGTTCTGACTTTGCGAAGGAGGAATGTGGACCATTGGATTGTGGGACAGTGAGGACCGTTGATTTGACGTGGGAGGATTTCAAAATTTCGGGGATTGAAAGATTTGAGGTGAGTAACGAAGTCCTGAAACGCTATGAGGTTTGTCCCCAGGTCATAGTGGGGGTCATATGGATAGAGGCTAAGGTAGGAGCTAGCAAGTGCTAGGCTCTTAGTTTGGATTTCTAGGTTTGGAGGAGTTGGAAAGCATTGCATTTAAAGTCCCAAAACCATGAAATCATGATACAATCGCAACCATCAATCAAAAGGAGCGAAGGACTGTAGATTGGTCAATTGGGGATTCAAGAAATATGAATCAGGGGTGGGTCGCATACATAAGTCCCGAAGTCCCAAAATGTGAAGAACCTTTTGACAATTCCTGTGGTCACCATCGACTGTCACGTGGAGGGGAATCTCACGCCTTGTGCTTGTTCGCACAGGTGGGGTTTGAACAGAAGTTCCTATGGATTTGTTGAAGGTTCCAGCAGGGAACTAAAGAGCCATTTTGGATCATCAAGAGTGGAAGAACAATCCTTGACCGGGAGGCCAGTGGACCCTATCGAGGCAAAGGTAGGCAGTTTGCATCATTTCATCAGGATTTTTTGTCTCATTACTTTCAATCTTCGAATAAGGGCATTCAATTTCAAGATGTCCACACTCTTCACAATTAAATAAAAAGTACTCACATTTGTAGGCTTCTTCATCATTTGAGATATCATATGCATCATCTTTGGCATTATTCGAATCTATGATGGGAGAATAATAGATATTATGTATCTTATCCCAGAGTTCTTTAGTTGATGAACATTTTCCCACTTTATCCTTTGTTGAATCAGGTAATCCTTCAATGATGAAATCCACTGCTATTTTTTTGTTTTTCTTCAATTCCTTCTTCGCTGCAAACTTTGGCTTGTTTGATCCATTATATTTTGCAACAACTGGATATAAAACATCATATCCCCATGCCTACAAAAATGTTTTCATTCTTCTTCTCCATATATTATAGTCCATACCATTCCGACCATTGAACATTGGAACTCCATTCATAATGTACTCCATGAACTACCTTCCAATGGTTAAATTGTTTCCTAAAGGAACCGAATCTGATACCAATTGTTGGAATACTAAGAGGGGCGGAGGTGTAAATTAGTATGAAGACTTTATACCACTTTTAATCACAATATATATTCTTTGACTTTATCAACAATGTTCAATAGTTTATTATCAATGCATCATATATGATTGCATTCAATATATATAAGCATGTAATCATAAGTAGCATCACATCAACATCACATCAAGAACATATTCCACCAGTATTTATGTGGAAACCCAACTAGGAGAAAACCAAGGAATGCTTTATTATATATAAAAATAATCCATTCATAATAAGCACCAATTTCCCAATTCTCCATATGCAACTAGAAGGAGGATAGAACCCCCTATTTATAGTCTCCAACCTTAAGGAATCTACAACTCCCTTAATTCTCTGGCTCAACCCAGAAGGAGTCTACAACCCCCCTAGGTTCTCTGGCTCCAACTAGATGGTGGCTACAACCACATAGTTCTTAGGCTCCAACCTGAAGGAGGATCCAACTCCCTCATTCTTCAAAACCAACCGGAAGGAGGATAAAACCCCTTTCCTTTCCCCATCCTACCACCTCAAAATATAATTATAGACCAATTGTCACTACCACAATTACTGTCAATGTCACTTCCACTGACATTGTCATTATCACTACCACTACCACTGTCACTGCCAATATCACTGTCACTTCCATTGTCACATCAAACTATAACCTATCACTGTAACTGATACTCAACCAAATCCTCTCACATGGATCATATACTAAGGAAACCTCTCAACTACATGTCTAACATCACCAACACATGCCTCTACCAAGCATGTACCAATATCACCAACATACCATCACAATATATATGTCTCAACCATGTACCAAACCATCAACCTATACCATACCAAGAATCTATTGTGTACCACAATATATACCACAACCAATGCATCAAAAATGCACCAACACCTATACCAAATGATGCATCAACGTTGCAACAAAACCTGTACCAACCCATGCATCAACCATGCACCAACAACCATGTAAATCAATCATGTACATCAACACCATACCATGTACCAATCATATACCATATCATGCCATACACTACATACTAATAAACCAAGAAATGCACCAGCAATGTATCTCAACAAGTAGACCTCAACCAACATGTACCATGGATCCAATGATGTGCCTCAAGTCATATATCAAAACCCTCAAACACATGACTTAAGAATTATCCTCATTATCACCAAAATGCAACCTCATAACACAATATACAAAGCCTCATAACATATACCAATATATACAATAATTCTTCTAATAAATGTACCATAACATCATCAAGATGTACCATATCACATACTATCAACCATATAAAAATTTGTACCATATCATTAATGTAGTAACTCAAGGAACGAATGCACGTCTCTCATGCATATGCTAGCATACAACATGAATACGACTCAACCATATACAATCAACTCAAAGATATCAAATATAAGAACCATGTCATATGTTGAACCATATATAATAATGCTCCTCACTCAACCAAGAAATCAAGATATACCATATCCAAACACAAAGACAACCATACCAAGTATGCCTCAGGAATACACCATATCATGACAAGAGGTAACCATCAAAACAAGTATACACCAAACCAATACCTCTTTACCTGACCTAAAACTTTGACATGATGACATGTAGAATTCCTTTAGACTTCAAGGACCTGGTACCAACATTTACTCAATCATTCATGAGTCCTTTTACAGATACATGACTTTGTCTTCTATTTCCCACATATATACTTGCTTTTCTCTACTATAGACCACCTACATACACTCCATTTTTTACCTACAACCTGCATATACCTTAGAAACTAGGGTTTTCTTCAACTCTGAAACTTTCACCTTCGACCTTCCTTTGCTACCTAAGAAAATGATGCTATAAACTTAGAAAAAGATCACTAGATCACAAAAAAGATAAGCAATGAATAAGTGTGTGAGAGTGCTTGTGAATGACTCCTTGAGGTGTATTTATAGTTTTTCTAAGTGAATCATCTCCTTCATTTATGGATTCTAATGTTTTCTTGTTACAACAACTTTACCCTTTCATTAAGGATTTTTAACCAGCTAGGGGCTTCTTGACCATTTCTTAGGGGCTTACAACTTCACAAAGGAATATCTTCTTAACCGGGAGGAACTACGTGGAGTTCTACATATCACTGGAAAAAAATGACATGTACTATCCACCTATGATATTATTACATCCAATTACAATTTCATTCATGTTGTTATTCCTAAATCAACTTAAGTTCATGTAACCACGCCTCTTGGGCTACATGTAGACAACATCAAATGTACCCAACTGAATCACCATCAATATTGATCATACAAATGTAAATCAATTGTCCAACATCTCTGGACCTATCCAAGGGTTGACATCAATCTCTAACCGTTGAAATCAATCTCCAATATCACTCTCCAAGGGTTGACATCAATGACAACCAACTGTTCAACATGTTTGTGGGTGTAAAATGTAATATTCTTATGCATACAATTTTAGGAGTGACGATGGAATATCACTCAAGAGGAAATTATTAAATACTAGCGAGTGTTGAGGAGATCCTACGAAAAAAAAAGGAGCGAGAGCTGAGAAGATATTGTGAAAGAAAAATAAGAGAGTGTCCAGCATATCTAGTGTAAGGAAAATGATTGAGTGATCTAGGGAAATAAAAACTAGTGATCCCAGTGCATATGTGACGAAAGAAAAAGGAGTGAGTGATCTAGAAAGAAGTGAGTAGAGTATAAATATGAAGAAAAAAAATAGAACTAACAATCTTAGAGGGGATCAATGTCTCTTGTAGGTCGGTTCCTACAAACAGTACAAGGGATCGTTGTCTTTTGTAGGTCGGTGCCTACAAGCAACATAGGGGATCGAAGTCTCCTGTAGGTCAGTGACCATAAAAAAAAGTTGGGATCAGTGTCACATGTATGTCGATTCCTATAAAAAGAAGTGGGGATTGGTGTCTTCGGTAGGTTGGTGTCTACAAACATTTTTAGTAGTGGGTCGGTGCCTACAAATTAATAAAAATAAGTGTTTTTTCTTTTCTCCCGAAAGGATTTCCACGTTAAATATTGTGTCTTCTAGTTGTTAAATTTATGTGATTGCATCATTATGGTTTATGAATTTTAAAAAGGAAAATTATCCTTTTTCATTCTTGGACACAAATATTGATTCCTTATTGTTGCAACTATCATTCGGTACCTAGGATGTCCAACATATGGAACATTATGCATAACATTGAATACAATTTTCCTTAATTCATAGGAATTAGGAATATACACCTATTTTTATGCATCATCTTCATCTTCCAACTTATAATCTTCATATTTCTACTGTACATTTTCCTTCTATAATCCTTATTTAATGTGTAGGTAATGTCCTTTTGAAATACAATCTTCCAAAATTTTATTCTTCAAATTTAATTTACACATGTTAATGGTTGTAGCATGCATTGCATATATTCTTCTATTGAGTTCATCAAAAACTTTGTTCTCTTTACCTCTAATATGTTTTATATCAAAATCATATTCACGAAGAAATTTCAGCCATTTTGTTTTCCTAGCATTCAAAGTTTTTGTTCAAATAAATATTTAGACCATTATGATATATTATTAATTCAAATTTTCTCCCCATAAAATAATGTCTCCACATATTCAATGCATGAACTATGGTAGCAAGTTGTAAATCATTCATGAAATAATTCTTCTCATTCTCCATAATATTTATGGATTCATAACAAATCACATGCTCACTTTAAGTAAGAAATCCACCAATTCCTTCTCAAACATCTACACATATCACTAACGCTTCACTTGGACCAACAATGTTGAGAATGGATGCACTAAAGAGAATTTTCTTTAACTATTGGAAACTTCCTCACACTATAATGCCTATTTAAATTTGACTCCCTTCTTTTGTAATGATGTAAATATATTTACAATTTTGGACAATCTTCTATGAACCTTTTGTAGTATCCAACTAGTCCTATGAATGACTTTGCCTTTAATATTTTCTTAGGTGTAGGCCATTCCATAATAACTTAAATATTATCTACATACAATTAATTTCCCTTCTTGGAAATGATGTGTCCCAAATCATGAATATTCCTTTTATAAAATGAACACTTACTTATATTAACATAAAAATAATGCTCTCTTACCCCTGTAGTACTAAACATAAGTTCTCTTTATGATCCATCCTCCTAAGAATTTGAGTAAATAAGAATTTCATCAAGGAACACAATGACAAAATTTTCTAAATACTACCTAAGATTCAATTCATCAAGGACATGAAATTAGCTAGTGCATTTATCAAACCAAAAGGCCCCACTACAAACTCAGTGCTAATATGTGGAATAAAATTTGTGCTATTGATGTCTTCATACATTGTCCTTACTTAATTCTATATTGACCTCAAATATATCCTGGATAATATATTTTCCTCTCTTAGTTGATCAAACAAATAATCAATTTAGGTAGAATATATTTCGTCCTCACAAATACCTTATTCAACCATCTAAAATTAATGCACAACCTAAAAGTTCTATCTTTATTCTTTACAAAGAGTACTTATGCTCCCCAAGGAGAGATACTTGGGAATGTATATCCCTCTTTTAATAATTATTCTAATTGGATTTGTATATCCTTTAAGTCAATTTTACTCATTCAATATGGAGTATTATAGATTAGGATAGCTCCAAGCATGAAATCAATAAGAAAAATCAATTTATTTTTCTAGTGGAATTATTAGTATTTCCTCAAACACATCTACAAATTCTTGCAACATTGGAAAGTCCTCAAGACTTGGGATTTTTCACTTTCTTGACTCTTCCACATGAGCTATATACAATTGGAACCCTTTTCTAATTCATCTCTTCAATTGAAAAAAAGTAAATTTATCTTGTACAAATGGGTCGTGGAATACCTTTCATTGTCCTCTTCTTTGCTTCTTCATCAAGACACATAAAATTAATGATATTCCAATTTATAATAGCATGACATGCATGAAACCAATCTATTCCAAGAAGAACATCATATGAACCAAGTGGTAATATGTTAAAGTATACATTAGTATTGACTTGATTCATGTCTATTGGGAAACTCTTTACACTCTATATGATTTTCCTTTTAGTCCTAGAAGCCAACTAAACCAACCATTTTACTTCTCTTCATATGAAACCATTCAATAAAATTAGGAGAAACATAACAATAACTTTATCCCAAATCAATTAAAATTGCAATATGTTTCTTAGCAATCTTGCCTTAAACCTTCATCATGTTTGATTGATTATTTTATTGTCAATTGTCCATGGATGCATGGATTCTTATAATATTTCATGTTGCATCTTCAATTTAGTCACTTCTTGGATATTGTGCACTTTCCTTATTATGTTTTCCCTATGAGGACAATGAAATCTATGCAAATGATCTCTTTCACATCCTGAACATTTGATTGGTTTCCTTGCCCTTTCCCTAAGGATTTTTCCATCTTGGATTAACTTTGATATTATTGAATTTTCTAATATGTTTTAGGGTTTTTTTTAAGAAATAAGGTTTAAATAACTTCTTCCTTTGATCATGCTTATCCTTTTTATTATCTCTCCAAAAATTTTGAAAATCTACTCTGCCTTTGTTATGATCATCCAAGTATTTTATCTTCCTGATTATTTGTTCAAGAGTCTTAGGTTCATCAAAAATCTAGTCAAACCACTTAAGAAACACCATATTTTAACAATATCTTGTTTAATATATAAAACATACCAAAAAAATCTAAAAAAAAAATATCATATTCTTCCATGGTCCTATCTCTCAACTCATGTTCAAAGAACTCTTGCATCTTCTTTTCATAGTGGTGTTAAATAAGGTACTTTTGTTTGAAATACTTATTGAATTTCCTCCAAGAAATCCTCTTCACATTGATGTATTTGGCATGCTTTAGTTGGTCCCACCAAAAGGAGTATTTTCCTTGCAAATTGTATATATAAATTATGGATTCCGCATTGGATGAGTAACTATGCAACTGAAAACACTTCATTATTCCTAGCAACCAAGCTTCAACATCCTCTCCCATTGTTTTTCACCATCGAATGTTGGTAGCTTAATCTTCATAATATATCCTTGAAATATATATTGTTCATGTTTTCATATTTGATGTCTAACTAGGGAAAAATTTGGATTATTCTTTGATTCCTCAAATGTACAAGACTTCCTAGATGAATGAATTGGTATGTAGTGATTCCTTTTGGTTTGGCTTGTACTTCTTCAATGATTGGATATTCCGTGATATTCCCTTCTTGAATGAAATTTTCCTTCTTCCTCAAACCTTGAGATTGATACATTCCTCAGTTTCCTTTGCAATTGTAGTGTTCATTATTACAAAAATATAATATTTAGAGAAAAAATGACAAATTATAACAATAATAGGAAATTGTAAGAGAACCAAAATATCAAAATTAGAAAGACTTTTATTAATGAAGGAAATTTTTTCATGCCTCATCGAGGGGGGTAATACATTTGAGAATAACTACGATTAAAACATGTTTCGCATGACATATCATTGCCTTTATTCTACTTCTTTATATAGTTTCTATCTAACATCCTAGGAACTTTCTAGTAGGGAGAACCTTCTAGTGAGCCTTCTTAAAATTATTGCATTCACAAAATAACTACTAAATGGGCCTTATTTAATAGAGATGGCCTCAATACATAGAAACTAATATATATACTTAAGATGGTTATAGTGGGAACCAAACATGCCCCCCCCCTTTATAGAGAAACATTTTCCTCGAAGCTAGAGATGAGGAAATTTATAAATATCTCTACAAGTTCCTATGTGGTATCATCGATTTGTGTATACTTCCATTGTATTAGGACCTCTCGTATAGTGAAATGTTGGAGATGTTTATCTCTTTTATTTAGGATGGATCTAGGATACAACCAAATGGAACCTTCTTCATTCAATTCTGGAAGTTTAGTTTGAATGCAACAATTAGATCCAACAACTTTCTTTAATAAAGATACATGAAAGATTAAATGAATTTTAGAGTTCTTCGGAAGATCCAATTCATAAGCTATTGGGCCAATAAGTTTGAGGATCTTATAGGGGCCATTTAATTTTGGAGCAATATTTTAGTGGTGGTTGTATTTGAGTGAGGTGTTCTCATGAGGATATAGATAGAGGAATACTTGATCTCCTTCTTCAAATTGGTGTTCAGAATGATAATTATCAACCTATTGTTGAGCCATTACCATATTATCATGGAGAGTGTGGATAGTGTCTTCTTGAGTTGTGAGGTTTTTGTTTACCTCTTTCACCTTAGAGATTCCTTGTAAGTAGGATATTATTGAGGAGGTATTTGGCCATAGATAAGCCTCAAACAAAATAATTTGAGTGGAACCATGATAAGTTGTATTATACCACCATTATGCTAAAGGTGACCACTTGACCCATTGGGATTGTCTCTATGATACAAAGCACCTCAAGTACACTTCTAAGAAGTTGTTGAAAAAATTATTCTAGCAATTATTTTATGGGTGATATGCTATATTGATATTTAGTTGAGTTCCCTAGAGTTAAAACAACTCTTGCCAACACTTGCTAGTGAATGTGGGGTCATGATATATCACAATAAAGTATGGCATACCATGGATTTTAAAGATATTATCCATGAATAACTGAGTGACCGTAGAGACCTTGAATGGGTGTTCTAGAGAAAAACAAATGAGCATATTTTTGGATATATTGGTATGATATTTTCATTGATGTCAAAAGAGTACAGGTGATGAGATCAAAGCTCAAGAGAAATAACGTAGCAGGTCATGCAAAAGCCCAAGATTACACAAAATAATCCCTTGTAAAGGATTGAGTTATAACAACCATTAGATTAGTTATGGATCTATCCTAATCATTAGATAGAATCAAGTGGAAGGAAAATATAAGTAGACCCCATAGGAGAAGAAATATTGAAACCTATGAAATCGTGAAGTAAACTTCGATCGTCAGATCTTGTGGAGAAAATTTGGGTTAGTTATTAGTCGTTGGATCAAGCAGGAGATAAAAAGATTTAGTACTCCAGAGATTCGCCACTTCATCGATTACTGGAAACAAGTAAGAATCCACTAAATCTCGAAGTCACAAACTGATTTTAGTAGTTGATCTAAGATCCACTGAAATACTTTTTGATCATTTGATTGAGTATAGTGGAAGGATAGCATAAGGTGTAGTAACAATTGAAAACAAGTGGTCACCACAACTTTATGACTTATTAGATAGGTAAAAACTCTGTAGGGCTTGAACTATTTAAGAGTTCTAATAGCCCAGAGTCCCATAGTCATGAATAGTCAAATACCCAGAGAATGAGAGCTCTGTTGTACCTAATTCTACAGTACTATATCCTATGCATGTGAAGTTAATCAAGTAGGGAGTGTTGATACACCCTTCAACAAAATTTGCTCCAGAAGAGTTGGAAGAATGCAAAAGGTCGGAATCCAAAAACGCCAAAGTCCTGAAGTGAACGAGAATCTTCCACTCAACTACATATTAAGTCTCGACTCTTGGTTTTTTTGAATCCTCTGGATAACCTACAATTGTCCATCCAACGAAATATTAAATATGGATCATATAATGTATTAGTGAATAGAATATACGCACTTCGGTGAAATGTACTCCAGGAGGATTGAATGTCTGCAAAGGTCAGAAGTCCCAAAGGATGAAGTACCATAGAACCTGATTCCAACACCGGTCACGTGATAAGGTAAAGAAGATAAAGGGGTTAGAAGTAAATAATCCCTCAGACATTTGAATATGGTCCCATGTAGAATAATAGAGGAATAAGAAGAAATAGATAACATAACAATACTTGGAACGGATAAGCTCATGGTTTCGAGCTTGCGGTCACATGAATTTTGGTATGAAGGGAGTGCCTATTGATTAAGACTTGAATTCACAATAATTCAATATATGTAGACTAATGAAATGATGCAAAATCATGATTAAAGAAGAGTTAAATCATGGGCATTATGAATAAATAATAAAAAGGAAAATGATGTTATTTAAAGTTTAAAATTACCATTTAAATTAAAGGATGCAATCGTTCATTGTCAAAAGATGTAATGGTTCAAATTTAGAACAGTTGGAAGACTATATAAACAAGAAATAATTGTGACAAGAAGGTGTCTTTGGAGTCCAGATCAGAAGATCAAAAACATAAGCAAAGTCCAAGAAGAAAACATGGTGATACTTATGCAATGAGGGTGGAAGGGAGGAGCAAGGAAGGATTCATATCCTTTACTATGTAAAGTTTAAAAAAATGGAGTTAGTGCTTCCTAGGGTTGGTTCCCTGGAAAACAAGGGAGTTGGTGCTTCCTAGGGTTGGATCCCTAAAGCCAAGGGAGTTGGTGATTTCTAGGTTTGGTGCCTTAAAACAAGAGAGTTTGTGCTTCCTAGGGATGGTGCCCTGAAGAAGGGGATTTATTTCTCGAAGAGTTGGTGGTCTAAAGAGGATTGGTGTCCTTGATAATATCAAACTACTCTTTATAAAGCCTTGTATTTTTTGTTAATTATATTTATATAATTTATTTTAAATACAATTTCATTGATAATATATTGTGATGATTAATAAAATAACAAAGTAATTACCAATTGTTTAAAAAGGTAATATTGATTCACCCCCCCTCTAAGTATTCTAACAATTGGTATCAGAGTGAGTACCTTGAGCATAGTTTAATAACTAGAGGAGGATCCTGAAAGAAATGGATCATCAAGAGTGAATGTGTTCCAACAAATTACCATTGTTTAATGGAGGTGGTTATGCTCTCTGGAAAATAAGAATGAAAAGATATATGTTGGCTCTTGGTTTTGATTTTTGGCAATCTATTGTAGATGGATACACTACACCAGCTACTCCATGCACATATATTGTAGGAAAGAATATTTGGAATCACAACTCAAGATCAGTCAATGTCATTCTAAAAGGATTAAAAAATCCTATATTTGTGAATTCAATGCATTGTAAGTTAGCTAAGGATATCTGGGATGAGAGGAAGATTTTATATGAAGGAGATAGAAAATTCATAGAAGCCAAACTACAATCCTACAAAGATCAGTATGAAAATTTGAAAGTGAAAGAAAAAGAGAACATTGTTGAATACCTTCATAGGGTCGATGGGGTAGTTAAGTCAATCGGAGAAGAAAGATAAGAACTTGCATATAAACCTATTGTACAAAAGATCTTAATATCATTACCTATGAGATATGATGCCAATATTTCCATAGTTGAAGATAGACAAGAACTTGACAAACTCATAGTAGATCAACTCCATGGAATTCTTACAACATATGAGATGAGAAGAGGGAACGAAAAAACATCAAAAGTAGAAACATCCTTTAAGGAATTTAAAACAAAGATTAAGGAGAAGAAAAAGACAAATGAAGAGTTATCAGATATATCTGATGAATAAATTGCCAACTTCACGAAGAAACTTAAGAAAGGGACTTGAAAATACAAAGGAGATATTCCTCTAATATGTTTCAACTATGGAAAAATTGGACACTTTGACAACAAATTTCCCTATTCTAACTAGGAGGAAATTGGTGATGAAATAAACTTCAAATATTAGAAGAAAAGAAAAACCAAAGATAAAAGGAAGTTCTACAAGAAGACGAAAACTTTCTTTACCTAAGAAGATAGTAGCTCATTTGCAGAAAGTGAAGAAGAGGAGACAAATATTCTATTTATGGGAATGAAAAATCAAGATGATAATCATTTAGAAGATGAAGAATAACTGAACCTCGAGAAATAATTCATTCGTGCAATTGAAGAACTAAGAAAAAAAAACAAGTTACTAAAGGAAAAACTTCTAGAAATTGAAGAAGCTACTAAATCAAGAGAAAGGGAGGTTTCCAAAACCATTAGTGAGTCATAACAATTGATTATTGAGTTGAAAACTCAACTCCAAGAAACCAAAAGAAAAGAAGAAATCATGAATAAATAACTCAATGAAAAACAACAAATATGTAAGATATTGGAGGATGAAATAGTTCAACTAAAAAAAAAACTAGAAAAATAATATATTCATTCTAAGTTTGAAACAACTAAAAAATATTGAACAACATTATTAGCAGTCAGAGATCATCAAATGATAAGATATGAATAGGATATGATCCCTCTACAGAACAAGAGAATGAATCCCTCTAACATAAATCAATATATCTTCCTTGGTTATTGTTATTCCTGCAAAACATTTGGACATAAAAAAATACATTGTAAAGCTTATAGAAAGTACAATCCAAGAAATGTTCAAAGATATGAAAATAATAAGGATAATGTAGAAAGAAAAAATTATAACTCCTTCTCTCCCTTACAAGACTACAATGTTGAATGTTACAAATGAAACAACTATGGTCATGAATCTAGTGAATGTATATTTTTAAAATATGACAAAAATATAAATATCCCCAACAATAAAAAAGTATGGAAGAAAAGGAAAACAAAGAAAACAAACTTCAATGTATCCCTATATGAGATAAACGAAGGATGTCAGTGGTATATAGACAACGTATGTTCCAAACACATCATTGGATATCAACGGAAATTTCTCAAGTTAAAAAATAAAGGAAACGGAAAAGTAACCTTTGGAGATAATATGTTATCCAAAATACTTGGAAACGACATAGGGAATAATAAGACCAAAGCATAAGATTTACTTCTGGTATAAAATCTCAAGCCTAATATCCTAAGTGTAATTCAAGCATTTGATCAAGGTCACATACTTACCTTTGATTCTCAAAAATGTGAGATAAAAAAATATATATATTGGAAATCTAGTAACAGTTGCACCAAGAACATCTAGCAATGTGTACATCCTTGATGTCAATGAAGAAGAAAAATGGTGTTTAAGTCAATAATATGAAATATGGCTATGAAATATAAGGTTGGGACATTTAATCTTTGAAAACTTAATCAAATACAACAAGAAGGATGAATTAAGGGATCTGCAAAAAGTTATTAAGCCTTCATATTCTATTCGTAAACATTGTCAAATAGGGAAGCAAACAAAAGTTGGTTTCAAAACAAAAGCGCATTACAAAACAAAACCATTAGAACTTATTCACACATATATATGTGGACCTAATAGAACTAAAAGTATTTATGGCGAACATTATTTTATGTTGAGCATTGATGATTACACAAGAATTACATGGGTATACATTTTAAAATACAAATCAGAAGCCTTTGAAAATTTTAAGGCATACAAAGCCTTTGTAGAAAATGAAACAAATCTCAAAATTAAATGTCTAAGATTAGATAATGGAGGAGAATTCACCTCTAAAGAGTTCACTAAGATTTGTGAATATCATGAAATCAAAAGACAATTTTCATATCCCACGACTCCTCAAAAAAATAGAGTGGTTGAAAGGAAGAATAGAACTGTCCAAGAAACTACAAGAACCATGTTGAATGAAGCTAAAATTCTAGATAATTTTTGGAGAGATGCAATATAAACAACAATTCACATACTCAATCGAACACAATTGAGACCTAACCATGAAAAAACACCTTATGAACTATGGTTTGGTAGGCCACCATCAATGAAGCACTTTAGAGTCTTTGGAACTAAGTATTACATCAAAAAACATGAGGATAATCTAGGGAAATTTGACCCAAGATCAGATGAAGGAATATTTATAGGATATTCACCTAATAAAAAGGATTATAGATGTTATAACCTAATACTACATAAAACGGTCGAAAGTGCCAATGTAAATATATATGATCTAATGTTAAGACAATTCATACCCTAGAAAAAATCAACGCCTGATGATAAAAGTGATGGAGAATATTAGAATGAAGAAGTTGATGAATAACCTCAAGAAAATGAACCCCACATTGATGATGAAGATGAAGAAGATACACCCTTGCAAAAAGGCCCATAAAAAAGGGTTCAAAAGAATCATCATGAAAGTCAGATTATTGGAGATAAAAATGCAGGAGTGGAAACAAGAAGGAAACTCACATTTGACTCAGAACAAGCAATTTTATCCCTGATAGAACCTAAGTCATTTAAAAAAAATAGAAAAATTAAATATTGGATAAAAGTAATGGATGAAGAACTAGACCAAATAGAGATGAACCATACTTGGGAACTAATTCGAAGGCCCAAGGACAAGAATGTGGTAGGAAGTAAGTGGATATTCAAGAACAAAATCAATGAAAATGGGAAGATCATAAAGAAAAAATCCATATTAGTATGAAATGGATATTCCCAAGTGGAAGGTATTTATTTTGAAGAGACGTTTTCTCCAGTAGCAATACTTGAGGCCATCAGAATATTCTTGGCATTTGCATGCTTCCGAAATTTCAAAATCTATCAGATGGATGTCAAGTCAACATTCCTTAATGGAACACTAGAAGACAAAGTCTATGTTGAGAAACCATAATGATTCATGTTAACATAAAATCATAACTATGTTTGCAAACTAAGAAAGGCCATGTATGGTCTTAAACAAGCCCCCAAATCATGGTTCTCAAGGCTTGATCAATACTAGCAAAAACAAGGATATAAGAGAGGGAATACAAACAACAACTTATACATCAAAATTGAAGATAAAAACATGATTATTGTGGTGGTATATGTAGATGATATCATATTTAGAATAATATTACTATACTAAGAAGAAATTTTGCAACCAAAATGCAAGAAGAAATTGAAATGTCTATGTTGGGAGAATTGTCCTTCTTCTTAGGTTTACAAGTAACTCAAACAGAGAAAGAAATATTCGTTTCCCAAGCCAAATATATCAAGGAAGTTATAAATAAATTCCAAATGCAAGACAATAAACCTATGAGTACTCCCATGGTAACTATATGTAAACTAAGACTAGAACATGACTCACCAAAAGTGGACCAAACGATGTACAGATAAATGGTTTGAAGTCTGCTCTATTCAACAACAACAAGACCTAACATCATGCAGGTTGTAGGAATCGTGGGGATATTTCAATCCTCACCTAAAGAAACTCACTTAAAAGAAGTAAATATAATATTCAAACATCTTAAATGCACCTTAGAACTTGGATTATGGTATCCAAAAGATAAAGACTTCAATCCAACTGCATACACTGATGCAGATTGGGCCGGTAGTATAGATGATAGGAACAACACCAATGGAGGATCATATTTTCTAGGCAAATGTTTGGTAGTATGGCTAAGTAAGAATCAAACATCCACATCATTATCCATAGTAGAGGCATAATACATTGTTTTTTCATCCTGTTACACACAAGTTCTTGGGATGAAGCAAACTTTAAAAGAATTACAAATAAGATATGATGATCCCATTAATATTAATTGTGATAACACTAGTGCCATAAGTATCTCTAAAAAACAAGTAATGCATTATAAAACCAAACATGTCCCAATTAAATACCATTTCTTAAGAGATCAGGTTACTCAAAGAGTGGTTAAAATAGTGTATGTGGACACTAAAGAAAAAATTTCGGACATATTCACAAAACCTTTGCCCAGGAGTACCTTTGAAAATATTTGAAAGAAATTGGGAGTAATTCACATACCTCATTAAAACCATAAAAGTTGCATCAAAAGAAAGGAGGTGCATGGATAGGGGGAGCCTCGCCACAGGGGATCGAAGAAAGATCCCTTTTTTCATTGTTTTCAAAGGGGGAGAAAATTGATAAACAATATAAATACTTCAAAGAAAAAAATTCCATCAATGACAAAGGGGGAAAATGTTGGATACAATGGTATAATATTTTCATTGACTTCAACAGAATGCAGGTGATGAGATCAAATATCAGGAGAAATAACGTAGCAGGTCGCGTATAAGCATGATCCTACATAGAAGAATCCCTTGTAAAGGATTTACTTACAACAACCGTTAGATTAGTTCAAGATCTATCCTGATTATTAGATATAATCAAGTAGAAGGAAAATATAAGAAGACCCCATAAGCCATGAAGTATTTAAACCTATGAAATCATGAAGTAAACACCGACCATCAGATCTCCCAGAGAAAATTTGGGTCATTTCTCAATCGTTGGATCAATCAGGACATAGAAAGCTTCGGTACTCCAGAGTTTCTCCACTTCGTTGATTACTGGAAACAAGTAAGAATCCATGAAATCCCGAAGTCACAAATTGATGTTAGTCATTGATCTAATATCCACAAGAATGTCTTTCGATCGTTCGATTGAGTACAGTGGAAGGATAGCATAATGTGCACTAGCAAATAACAACAATTGGTCACCACAACTTTATGAATTTTTTGGTAGGTAAACACTCCAGAGGGATTGAACTATTTTAGAGTTCAAGTAGCCCGGAGTCTCGTAGTCACGAATATCCAAATACCCAGAGAGCGGGAGATCCATTGTGCCTAAGTCTATGGTCCTAGCTCATGTACATGTGAAGCTTATCAATAAGGGAGTGTTAATACACCGTTCGGAGAAATTTTCTCTGGAAGAGTTGGAAGACTGTAAAAGGATGGAGTCTCAAAATGTTGAAGTCTCAAAGTTAATGAGAGCCATCCACTCAACTGTAGATTAATTCATGACTGCTAATTTGTTTGAATATTTTGGATAATCTAGGAACATCCATCCAATGGAAGATTAAATATTAATTTTACGATCTATTAGTGAATATAGTATACGCACTTCAACGAAATATACTCGGGGAATATTGAATGACTACAAAGGTTGGAAGTCCTGGAGGATGAAGTATCGGATACCCTAATTCCAACACTGACAATGTGATAAGGTAAATAAGATAAAGGGGATAGAATTAAATAAACCCTCAAAAGTTTGAATACGATCCCATGTATAAGAATAGGGGAAGAAGAATAAAGAGCTAACATAACAATTCTTGGAATGGATAAGCTCATGGTTTCGAGCTAGCAGTCACATGGATTTTGGTATGAAGGGAGCGCCTATTGATTAAGACTCGAGTTAACAACAATTCGAGATCTGTAGACTAATGAATCGATACACAATCATGATTAAAGAAGAGTTAAATCATGAGCATTATGAATAAATAATAAAAAGGAAAAACAATATTATTTAAATTTTAATATTATCATTTAAATGAAAGGGTACTATGGCTCATTGTCAAAAGATGCAATAGTTCAAATTCACACCAATTGGAAGACTATATAAAAAATAAACAATGGTGAAAAGAAGGTGTCTCTGGAGTCCATATCAGAAGATAACAAACAAAAGAAAACTCCAAGAAGAAAAAATGATGATACGTATGCAGTGAGGGTGGATGGGAGGAGAAAGAAAGGATTCATATCATTTACTACGTGAAGTGTAAAAAACAAGGGATTTTGTGTGACGTAAACCTATCGCCCCTTGGGCCGAGATCCGCTCACAGGATCGCTCTTTATCTCCCTCTAGCCGAATCGGCTCTTTAGATTCCCTGCTGGAATCACAAATTATCGATCCACAAGTCCTTTCAAAAGCTCACCTACGCGAACAGCACTAGGCACGAGCTCCACTTCTTTGTGCGACCACAACACTATGACCAAGGCCTAACCCAAAAGGTGCTTGTCACAACTCGCCACTCGAGAGTTCGTGAGTCAAGGCTCCCGACTCTCTCTTTCCAATCTCGTGATACCTGAAATCATGAAATGGGTATAGCTCATCTTTTGTCATCGCCTTCTGCGTGTGACCACTGGCTAAGCTTAACGCTAGCTCCTCTCACTACTCGTCACTTCGTAATTTGTGGAATTCGAACTTGGCACCTTCCTTTCACAAAACCTTGAGAAATGATGTTGACATTTCTCCTCACGTTCTTGCTACTCGCGACTTCGTAGATCAAAGGGTTGAACTCTTGTTTCCTTATCTCACGAATCCCCGAGATGCGAGAGGTCAACGGGTGTTCACTCCTTTCACTAGGTAACACGTGTCTACCTATCTATAGCACGGGCCCACCTTGTGGTTCTACCATGTGTCCCTCATGCCCATCTTCGACACTTCGCGACTTTTCTTCCCAAAGTGCTACCTCCTTTGTATCCCGACACCTGAAGTGTTGAGATCCCGAACTCCTCGCTACTCCTTATCATAACTCGCAACTTGGAGCACCCAATCTTTGGGCTCTCACCTTGCGAACCTTCAAGTTCGCTATATCCCTTGATCTCTACCACCTGTCCTCCTCCGATGGATGGATGTGATTCTTGATGCAAAGATTTTAAACTTTCAACTCACGAATCCACGAAATGAGATTATGCGAGTGAATCCAACGACCCTTGTTGGCTTAGATCATACGGCCTGATTTCTCCTGAGATTGCACTTAGAAAAACACTTGTTGTAACTCTACTTACTCTTCTACAAGATCTGACGGCTCTCGGGACTTCGCGAATTCTCCATGGAGATTTTCAACCATTTAATTTCTCCCTAACAACTCCTGCGAAATGAACAAAGTGTTCTTTCACAAAACTTATCCACCTGCAAAACAATGTCGTTGCGCCTTCTTACAACACTTCAAGGCATTGGCCCTCTTGAGCTTCTCTTCGACAACTTCAAAGACTCTATCCCTTCTGAGCTTTCTCCACAACTCGATTCTTTAAGATGACTCCTTCACGCACTCCTTGCGGAAATTCTTCAAATACACTCCAAGTATTTGAACCTCTTCGACTCTGTGCACTCCCTGCGACAACAGTCCTTCAACAATTTCACTTAGGTTATCACTCTGAAACTTCACTCGTCCTACGCACTCCTTGCACGAATCTCATGCTTAACTTTCACTTCTGCAAGAATGAGACAATGTTATCCCTCCTGAGCTTGCAGAGACGAACTCTGACTTCTTTCAACGCACACCTTGCAGAAAATTTCACTGCACTCCTTGCAGGAAAACCCTTGCTCAAACTGAGAAACAATTGAAACTCATTCTTTACTCTCTCAGACTTGGAATGCTTAGCATGAAATCATACATACATGTCATAAAAGAAAATTTATATCAGAAAGAGTAAAAAAATCATGAGCATAGCATTCAATCATGCATACACAGAAAGTATTTGAACACCATGAGTCTGGATCAAAGCTTCATATATTAATCTCAGAACTTTTGTACATGGGTTATTCTACACAACTTTCTGCTTCTTCTTATATATGCTCTATTGATCATGCTAATGTTACAATGATACAAGTGAGGGTGTCTATATCCATTTTCCCTCTGGCTCCTAAAATGTCTAATATAAGAATTTAAAGCTACCTACTTACATTAACTCACATAAATGCCTTCACCTACTACAGACGAGAGTGGGACGCTCAAGGTCTATTTACAATATGGAAGTATGCCCTTTCTTAACTATTTCATTTATGTTTGGTGTATCAAACTTCAAAACATTTCAAACAATTCATCATGTGCCAAAATGCGTTGGTGTTTTGTCCCATGCTCGCTTGTTGTTGGCGATGCTCCTGCATCATACTCCCTCGCTTGAAAATTTTCATGGGCTCCTATCCATGAGCTCTCTCACGGTCTATCTATGCTTCTGGATCTCTGCTTCATTATCCCAGCTAGAATCTTCAATTGGATGTCCCTTCCACTTGACCAAGTATTCAAAATATTCCCTTCTTCTGGTCCTTTTGCTAACTCTTTTGTCCAGTATGATTTCCATCTATGGTTCTTCTGCAACTGGCATCTGTTTAGTCCACTGAACCTCTGGTTGTTCACTGTTTTCTCCAACTTTGTATGGGTACAAATCTAAGACATTGAATATCGGAGAAATTCCGATCCCATCTAGTAATTCAATCTCATAAGCATTTGCCCCAAATTTCTTCAAGACCTTATATGGTCCAATTTTCTTCATTTTCAATTTATTGTATGTTCCTCTCGGGAACCTTTCCTTTCTCAAGTGTGCAAGAATAAAATCACCAACTTTGAAATGAAGTTGTCGCCTGTGTTGATCTTCTTTGTGCTTATACTCCTGGCTCGAGTTCTGCAACCGCTCCTTCACTTGGTTGTGAAGTTCCTTCATTGCTTCTGCGAAATCTTCTGCACTAGCACTCCTAGTTCCATTGTATTATGAATCTCTCAATTCTGAAACTCCTCTTGGCTACATCCCATAAACAATTTGGAATGGATTCTTCCCTGTGGTTCTGTTTAGTGAGTTGTTATATGAAAATTCCGCCTATGGCAGAATATTGTCCCACTGACTGTGGTGTTCAATCACCAAACTTCTCAGCAAGTCTCCCAAGGTCCTATTCACAACTTATGTCTGTCCATCCGTCTGAGGATGATAAGCTGAACTGAATGACAAGTTTGTTCCCAGATTTTTCCATAAGGTTCTCCATAAATGTCCCACGAACTTGGTGTCTCGATCCGAAACTATGCTCCTTGGAAACCCATGAAGTCGAATGATTTCTTTGAGAAACAGATTCGCAATGTGAGTTGTGTCACTGGTTTTCTAACATGGTATAAAATGTGCCATTTTAGAAAATCTATCCACCACCACAAATATCGAGTCAAACCCTCTTTTTGTTCTCGACAGCCCCAATATGAAGTCCATGCTTACTGCATCCCATGGCCTCTCTGGTATGGGTAACGGTTGATATAAGCCTGCATTCTGCCTCTTCCCTTTTGAATGCTGACAAATTCTACATCTTTCCACGAATCCTTTGATGTCTTCTCTCATTCCTGGCCAATAATATGACTCATTTAGCTTTGAGAATGTCTTGTCATGACCGAAATTCCCAACCAATCCTCCACTATGTTTCTCCTTCAACAGATTCTCCCTCATGGAGCATTTTGGAATACAAAGTTGATTACCCTTAAACAATAATCCTTCTTGGATCATGTATTCTGTCCATTGGTTTCTATCCCTGAGAATTGGATTCTCAGCTGCTTCATATGCCTCCTTAAAATATGTATCATCTCTTTACATGTCTCTAAGATCATCAAAACCCAGTGTTTTGACTCTGAATTCCTGCAACAACAAACATTTCCTGCTCAAAGCATCAACAACTTTGTTAGCAGTTCCAGAAATATGCTTAGTTACAAAAGTAAAGTTCTGCATGTATTCAACCCATTTAACATGTCTTTGATTTAACTTCTCCTATTGAGTTACAAATTGCAAAGCATGATTGTCACTATATAAAACAAACTCCTTGGGGATCAAATAGTGTCTCCATTTCTTCAATGCTTGAATAATAGCATAGAACTCCTTGTCATACGTGGAGTATTTCACTTTATCTTCATTCAGCTTCTCGTTGAAGTATTCTATTGGCCTATCTTCTTGGCTCAAGATTTCCCCTATTGAAAATCAACTTGCATCACATTTTACTTGAAATGTATTTTTCAAATCCGACAACATCAAAATTGGTTGTTCCGTGATTTTCCTTTTCAACAAATTGAATATTCTCTATGCTTCTTCTATCCAGTGAAAAGACTTATGTCTTTTCTTCACTGTGTCCATCATTGGTGCACTAATTCCATTGAAATTCCTGATGAACTTCCTATAGAAACTAGCCAATCCGTGAAAAATTTGAACTTCAAAGATACTCTTTGGCGATGGCCAATTCTTAATCACCTCCACTTTATCTGGATCCTTCCTCAACTTATCTGCAGAAATAACAAACCCCAAATAAATGAGATTTGTCTTCATGAATGAGGATTTCCTCATGTTTATCAACATCTTCTCTTGTTGTAGCCTCTTCATCACTGTAGCCAAATGTTTCAGATGCTCCGCCTTTGTTTTACTGAAAATCAGTATGTCATCAAGATACACAATGACAAATTTTCCGATGAACTCCTTCAGGAATTCGTTCATTAACCTCATGAAAGTTCTTTGCACATTTGTTAGACCAAACAGCATGACAAGCCATTCATACAACCTTTCATTGGTTTTGAATGTTTTCTTCCATTCGTCTCCTTCTCTCATACGAATTTGGTGATAACCACTTTTCAAATCAATCTTCGAAAAAAAATTTGCACCACTCAAGAAATCCATCAAATCATCCATTCTTGGCAATGGGAATCTATACCTGATGGTTATCTTGTTGGTTTCTCTTGAGTCAGTACACATCCTCCAGCCTCCGTCTTTCTTCGGACTGAGCACTGTCGGAACAACACATGGACTCAAGATTTCTCTAACCAACCCTTTGTCCATTAAGTCGTGGACCTGTCTTTTGACTTCTTCATTCTCCTGCGCCATCAATCTGTACATTTCTTTGTTTGGTAAACTAGATCTAGGTATGAGATCAATATGATGACTCACACTTCTGATCGGTGGCAACGAACGAGGTAGTTCGTCCACTACTATGTCAGCAAACTCTTCCAACAGTTTATGAACCTCTTCCCGTAAATCATCTACCCTTGTACTGGTTAAAAAAAATTTAGGTTTCCTAACCACAATGAATTGCGATTCCTCCTTCTTCTTAACCTCTATAAGAAGTTCCTTCCCACTCATGAGAAGTACAATGTTGCTTACTTCAGGTTTCACCTCTTTATCTTTGATTGGAAGCAACATGTGAGTTCTCCCATTCTTCTCTAGGGTGTATGTGTTCTTCCTCCCATCATGAATCACATTTTTTTCATATTTCCACGGTCTACCCATCAATAGATGACAAACATCCATGGGAATGACATCACACAGTATTTCATCTCTATATCCACCTATTTTAAACTCAACTAAACATTGTTTAGTGACATTTACTTGATGTCCTTTTTGTAGCCACGAAACTCTGTATGGGATCGGATGTTCAATAGTCTCCAACTCCAGATTTTCTACCATCTCTGTAGAAATGATATTATCTATGCTACCACTGTCGACGATGACTTTTCATGCCCATTATTTGGTCTTGCAAGAAGTTCAAAAAAGTCCGTTCCTTTGGACCGAACTCTCCACCTCCTTCTTTGGTGTTAAGAGAACTTTTTGCATCATCAATGATCTTCCACCTTCAGCATCTTTTGCCTCAACATTCCTTCTTTGTGCCTCTGCAATGTGAGTCTCACCACCTTCTTTCTTTTTGTCTGGACACATAAGAGTTATGTCCAACCTTTCCACATGTGAAGAATTTAACCACTCCAGCTCTTCCTCTTCCTCTACCTCTGGTACGAGGAAACATGTTTCCATCAACATATTGACCTCTCTGTTTGGTATGCTTCCCTCTCTATGAGCTTCCACCTCTCTTAGTTTGAGTCTGAGGTTTCTTCCACTCTTCCTTGGGTTTTTGATTTCTATCTTGGACAACTGATTTGCCTCTGGGATGACTTCTACCTAAGCCTCTTTGACTTTGCTTTTGGCTCATCTTCTCTTTAGCCTTCAGAGCCATCTGATAAGCATATTCCACTGCTTGGATGGTCATCATGCTCATCTCATCCTGAATGTCATATCTCATACCATTCATATAACTCGAAACTTTTTCATCATCACTTTCACGATGACCTGCCCTGATGTTCAGCCTATAGAATTCTTCAGTGTACTCCTTCACTGACATCAACTTCTGTCTCAAATTCTTCATTCCTTGAAACAGAGTAATTTGGTAATCCCTGGGAATGAATTTTTCCTTCATCTTCATGATCATCCTATCCCAACTCTTGATTTTTTTCTTGCCTTTGCAGTGTCTGTCATCTTGTAGCTCATCCCACCACAATGCTGCATGTCCTTTCAATCTCGTGATAGCATGATTGAACTTCCTTTCTTCCTTGACATCTTCATATTAAAAATATGTGTCTAGAGCTCTAATCTAGTCTAGAAGCTCTTCAACATCCAGGTTTCCTTCATATACTGGAATATTCATTTTTTCTCTAGCACCCATCCTTGCAACATCCCTAATCAGGCATTCATTTTCTGCATCCTCTGCTGCAAATTATTCTCCTTCATGTCCATCTTCATCTTCACTTTCAGATTCACTGATATCTCCAACATCGGTTGTGTGCCTATGTGTTGTCTCCATGTCCTCAAGTCTGGCGCGTAGGTCGCGCATCTCTCTTTCCATGGCTGGTTTAGGCATCTGCCTACCCCTTATTCTCATCATTTCCATCTCCTATGGAGGATCGGGTGTTTGTCTATCTCTTCTTCTCAGCGGCATGGTGAATCTTTCTTTTCCTTGCTACAGAAAGCAAAGAAATATTTATGTGCTTTGATACCACTTTGATGTAGACCTATCAGCCCTCAGGATGAGATCCGCTCATAGGATTTTTATTTATCTCCCTTGAGCCTAATCAGCTCTTTAGATTCCCTGCTAGAATCACAAATTATCGATCCACAGGTCCTTTCGGAAGTTCCCCTGCATGAACAACACTAGGTGTGAGCTCCACTTCTCTGTGCGACCACAACATTATGACAAAGGACTAACCCAAAATGTGCTTGTCTCCACTCGCCACTCGCGAGTTCATGAGTTGAGGCTCCTGATTCTCCCTTTCCAATATCACGATACCCAAAATCACGAAATGGGTATAGCTCCTCTTTTGTCAGCACCTTTCGTGCATGACCACCGGCTAAGCTTAACGTGAGCTCCTCTCACTACTCGTCGCTTCGTATCTGACCTTGGCACCTTCCTTTTACGAAACCCCAAGAAGCGATGTTGACTTTTCTCCTCGCGTTCTCGCTACTCGCAACTTCATGAATCGAAGGGTTGAACTCTCGTTCCGTTATCTCACGAATCCCCGAGATGCGAGAGGTCAATGGGTATTGACTCCTTTCACTAGGTAACATGTGTCCACCTATCTATATCATGGACCCAACTTGCGGTTCTACCACGTGTCCCTCGTGCCTAGCTTCGACACTTCGTGACTTCACTTCTTGAAGCGCTACCTCCTTTGTATCCCGACACCTGAAGTGTCGAGATCCCAAACTCCTCACTACTCCTTATCGTAACTTGCGACTTGGAGCACCCAATCTTTGGGCTCTCACCTTGAAAACCTCTGAGTTCACGAGATCCCTTGATCTTTTCCACCTGTCCTCCTCTGATGGATGGCTGCGATTCTCTCACGACTTCGCTTCTTGTGAATCTTGATGAAAATGTTTTAAACTTTCAACTCGCGAATCCACGAAATGAGATTATGCGAGTGAATCCAACGACCCTTGTTGGATCATATCCTACAGCCTGATTTCTCTTGAGCTTGCACTTATAAAAACACTCGTCGTAACTCTCCTTACCCTTCTGCAAGATCTAATGGCTCTCAGGACTTCGCGAATTCTCCACGGAGAATTTCAACCATCTAATTTCTCCCTAACAACTCCTGCGAAATGAACAAAGTGTTCTTTCACGAAACTTATCCACCTGCAAAACAACGTTGCTGCACCTTCTTACAACACTTCAAGGCACTGGCCCTCTTGAGCTTCTCTTCGACAACTTCAAAGACTCTATCCCTTCTTAGCTTTCTCCACAACTCGAGTCTTCAAAAAGTCTCCTGCACACACTCCTTGCGGGAATTCTTCAAATACACTCCAAGTATTTGAACCTCTTCCACTCTGTGCACTCCCTGCGACAACAGTCCTTCAACAATTTCACTCAGGTTATAACTCTGAAACTTCACTCGGCTTGTGCACTCCTTGCATGGCTCTTGTGCTTCCTAGCGTTGGTGCCCTAAAGACAATGGAGTTGGTGCTTCCTAGCGTTGGTGCCCTAAAACAAGGAAGGTGGTGCTTCATAGGGATGGTGCCCTGAAGAAGGGGATTTTTGTGTCCAAGAGTTGGTGATTTAAAGAGGATTGGTGTCCTTCATAATCTCAAACTACTCTTTATAAATCCTTGTAATTCTTGTTGATTATATTTATATATTTTATTTTAAATAAAAGTCCATTGATAATCTATTGTGATGATTACTAAAATAACAAAGTAATTACTAATATTTTAAAAAGGTAATAATGATTCACCCGCCCCCCTCTTAGTATTCCAATACATATATGGAAAGGAAATCAACCAAAACCATGATTACATATTTATTTCTAGATTTTGGTAACCCCACAATGACATCCATGGAAATATAAATTCATATAGTTGTCAAAATGGGTAAAGGTTGTGGTCCTCTTTGAGGTTTCACTATCTCTCCCTTATCTTGTTGGAAAATTCCACACTTCCACAAAGATGAGGATTTCCTTCTTCATGCATCTATAGAAAAATGAACATTTCATCCTTTCATTTGTTTAATGAAAACTTGAATGACCTGCAGTAGGAGAGGAATGTAGTTCAAATAATTCATTTGATTTAAATATTGAATGCTTGTTCAAATAAAGATAACCATTATAATAAATATATTCATTAATCCATGTGTATTTCTATTATGCACGGGCTTCCATTTGAAGTGGTTGGATCAAGCTATTGACCTTGAGATTTGTTAACCATTATTTGCAGACATCATTAAACAAATATGCTACTATGAAATAGAGTGAAAAGAGAGACCCTTCCAATTCATACTTTTGAGAGAGGGAATTTTCTACCACATTATCCTTAACCTTCTTATAAATTATCTCGTAGTCATATCCAAAGAATTTGATGACCCATTTTTTTTTCTAATGGTAAGAAATCATTTTCTATAGAAATTATTTTAGGATGCAATGATCATTTTTGAATTAGAAACATTTCCCAATTAGTTATGGATTCCAAATATTTACAACATGAAATATGGACATCATCTCATTTTCACAAGTTGATTTTCCCAAGTGTCGTTAACAGAATTGTTAGCTGGTAAAATCCAACAGTTGTCCCTCTTCCATGAGTATTACTCTTATCCCTTTACCTAAGGTGTCACAGTCCAATACAAAGGTCCTAGTTGAATTCAATTAGAGTGAGTACTGGGGTTTTACACATAGCATTCTTCAAGTCTTGGAAATCTCATTATGCATTTTCATTCCAACTGAAATATTTTGTTTTAGAAAGGTTATGAAGGGAGATGAAATATTACCATAGTTCCATGTGAAATTCATTTTATATCCAGTGAGACCAAGAAAACCTCTTAAAATATAAATATTTTTGGGGTGAGTCTGATCATTCGTCTCTTCAATTTTATTTGAATCCACATGCACACCACCATGACTAAACATATGTCCCAAATATTCCACTTCAGAGACACCAAAGGCACATTTGGATATCTTAAGAAGGAGTTGATGATCAACATGTAGTTGTAATACCTACTCTACACCTATGACATAGGCTTGCCAATTTTTACTACAGATAAATATATCATATATGAAGATAAGTATAAGATAATTTGGAAAGGGCTTAAATATTTTGTTCATTGTTAGATACTTAATCCTAGGGATTATGGTGTATTGTAAATACTATTACTACTCATATAAGAGAAATACAAAGAGTCATAGGTGAATACTAAATAGGAATAGTGACCATGCCTCTTGGAAGATGAAACCAAGGGTCACATTCAATTTATTTATATATGGCTCACATTAATCATAATGCATTCAATCTTGGAGTTATTTAAGACCTGTCGGTGGTATTAGAGCCTTAGTTTTCTTAGATAACTATGTAATTTTTCTTTCTGATTGCCTCCTTTTAAACAATTTGTTTGCTGCATACTCTCTGTAGATTCTTCCCTTATCCCTTGCATAGGCCTAAAATCACCACAAGATTGACTATCTCTAAAAAAAAATCAATTTACACTTTTGTACCAAGTGCATTTCTAATTCCATCGAAGTCAAAATACAAGCTTAGAGATTTAATCACACATTCAATTCCATGCACCAAATGAAATAAGTGTTTGGTAGTGTTTCTATATTGGTAGTGGAGATGAAGAGAATTTATAGCCTTACATACTACTTACAAACCCTGAATACCACTTAGAAACTAGATATGGAGTGAATATAGGTATTGTTGCATATGGTCCTCATTGGGAATGTCGAATGGATAGTTTTGTATGACCATCCAATATTCTAATGGTTTGGATTGAACTAGAAAATAGTTTGGTAAGTCTAGCGAAGACTTCTTCCACTGCTTTCATTTTTTGGTGTTAGTCTTAATGTTGTTTACGTTGAATAGCCAATAATTCTATGGGTTTCTTCCACCTTTGTACTACTAGTCCCATAGTTTCTCTACGTTGATTAAATTGAACAATATTTCTTCTGGACTCAATCACACTATCGTGCATCCCATTAAACCTAGTTGAGCTATCACATGTAAAACTATCCCTAGCTTCTTGTAAACTCTAATATACTAAGCTATCACAAAAATGTATTAGCGAAGACATAGAGGTGGTTCTTCTATGATTTCGTTTTCATACATACTAAGAATTATAGCTATATCATTTGTTAGCACAGTGGAAGATGAACCAACACATCAACTCCATTCTCTCTCTAGTATATACATATATTTATTAGAGATATTTTATCTCTGGTATATGAATCATGTTATTATATCTAATCTATCATTAGTATATGCATCATCTCATTTATATATCTTCATGATATGCCTGCATGCTATGAAATACTTGAGATCTATCATTCCTCTAGATTGTTTTGTGATGATCCAACACCTTAAAAATGATAAAAATTAAATGAGTACAATCCATTTCGAGGGGGAAGCCTCATTTTACATTATATCCAATTCATAATACATTATAATATGATCCTAAGACTATGTCCCCTTGGTGTGTGTGTGTGTGTGATAGAGAGAGGCAAAGGGTATAATTATAATGAAAGGGTACAAAGAAGGGTTCTATCCTACATAAAAATATAACAATAGAAATGTAATAATTCAATATCTAGGGCTTAATAAGTGGTTTTATACATAAAATGAGGCTTTTTATAGGGATTATCATTCCCATCTCCTTCAAATAAGAGTTTTTCTCAACACTTGACTAACTGCAGGTGTTTCTACATGCAGAACTCATCTTCCCATGTTGCCTCTTCCACTTCCAGGTTCTTCCATTTGACGAGGTACTCATTAATTTCTTGATTTCTTAGCTACTTAATCATTGTTTCAAGGGTTTTTTTTTATTCTATTATTATTTTACATTCTTCATTAATCTCTGGTAAATTAGTTTGTACTCAGAACTTGTTCTCAATTACCTTATTTAAGCAAGAAGCATGGAAGACCTAATGTACATGTTAAGATGGAGGTAACTCCAATTTGTAATCCATACTTCCAATCCTTTGCAAAAAATTATAGGGTCCATAATATTTGGGTGCTTATTTATTATCCTTATCTTTTGGCTTGAGAGACATCTTTTTATACGGTTGTAGCCTCAAAAATACCCAATCCCAACTTCAAATTCCCTTTCACTGTGATGTTGATTTGCTTGTTGTTTCATCCTATTTTATACCATAACCAAGTTTTCCTTCAATAGTTTGAGAACCTATTGTTGGTACCTATGTGGTCCTCTTCTACTTGAACCTTTGCATTCCCTTTCAATATTGATCTGATGGATGGAGGATGATATCCAAAAAGTGCTAGAAATGGGAACATTTTTTATGAGGTATGGAATGATGTGTTGTAACACAATTCCACCAAGGGAAATCACTTGAAACATTGTGTCTATTTATTATATGAAAATAAACAAATATATACTTCTATACATTTATTCACAATATCAATTTTCCCATCAGATTGAGGATGGTGAGATGAGTTGTGAGCCAATTAAGTACCCAAACAATAAAATATTTCAGTCCAAAAATCTCTAGTGAAAATTGGATCTCTGTCACTTACAATAATGTTAGGGAATCCATGTAGATTTTGAATTATTTCCATGAATGTTGTGGCTATTGTACTTTCTTTAAAAGGATGAGAAAGATAGAAAAAATGGGCATACTTTTTCAGTCGATAGACTATTATCGTGATGATAATCTTTCCTTCAGATTTGGATAAACCTGTAATAAAATCCATTGAAATTTATTCCAAACATTGACTTGGTATAGATAATGATTGTAGGAGATCTATCATCTCAATTTTCTCTCCCTTATTCTGTTATTGGACCACACATTCAAACAAAAACTTTTGAGCATCAATTTTAATACCTTCCGAGTAAAAATCCTCCTTGATCTTGTGGCACATTTTCAAGAATCATGAATGTTCTCCTATTGGAGAATTGTGAAATTATATAAGGACCTTCTATTTGAGTTGGGAATTCTTACATAAATATGGGAGATCATGATACCATAGAAAATCATTTTTCCATAAAAAAATATCTAATGAACTAGGGTCCTCTTGTAGTTTTTGAATGATATTGCATACCTCTTGATATTTCTCCATTATATCATTGCTTCTTCCACCCAATAAGATTGTGGAGTATAAATAGCATGTAGTGAACCTTTTATTTCTTCTTCTTTCCTTGAAAGGGAATCCAAAACAACATTATGTTTTCCTTTTTGTATATAATTTCAAAGTCATAACCTAGCATTTTTGTAACCCATTTCTTTTCTGTTCTAAAGATAATCGTTTCTCCAAGAATTACTTCAAACTATCATGATATATTTTTACTTTTAAGTTTCTTTCTATTAGGTAAGGGTGTCATTTTACTGCTGCATGTAGTATGGCCAACATTTATTTTCCATAAATGGGTTTAATTAATTTTTTTCCTTTAAGTTGGTTTCTTTCAAAGGAAAGGGGCATTCATTCTTCATTAAAATTGAACAAGTTCTATGGCCTAAGGAATCACACTCCAAAATAAATGTTTGTGTGAAGTTAGATGTTGCCAAGGCAAGATTTTTATGCATATCCTTAAGTTTTTCAAAATATTTAGTTTCTGCTTGATTCCAAGAAAAGGATTCCTTCTTTAATAATGGTGTTTGAGGTGTTTTTATTCGACCATAGTTCTTGAAATAACTATGGTAATAGCTTGTAAATCTTGAGAATCCTATAAGTTTCTTGAAGGCTTTTGGAATTGTCCATTCTCTCATAGATTTAATTTTTTTAGGGCCCACTTTTACACCTTCATGAGATACAATATGCCACAAATATTCCACTTCTTGAACACCAAAGGTACACTTGGAAGGATTTGCATAAATTGTTTCCTCTTCCAATAGTTGTAATACTTTGTCAACATGTTGTACATGATCTTCCCAACATTTGTTGTACATTAGTATGCCATCCAAAAATACTAACACAAATTTTCTAAGCAAGGGATTGGAAATAGAATTCACAAAGCTTTGAAATGTTGAAGATGCATTATTATGTCCAAAGACATAACCAAAAACTCATAATGACCTTCATGTGTTCTGAAATTTGTTTTGGGAATGTCTTCCTACCTCATTTTGATTTGATGTTTTCTAAAATGAAAATCTAATTTAGTAAAGAAAATCACTCCATGAAATCCATCTAATAATTAATCAATGACAGGAATAGGAAACTTATCTTTGATTGTCATTTTGTGTATTTTTCTATAATCTAGATACAAGCACCATGAACCATCCTTTTCTGTAACTGTCACCACTAGTAAAGGGAAAGAAATTTGGCTAGGTTGAATGATGCCAGCCTCTAACATTTCTTGGATCATATTCTCAATATCTCTCTTATGTACATATGGATACTTGTAAGGCCTAATGTTAGGTGGTACACTTCTTGGTTGAAAATGAATAGCATAGTCATGATCTCGAGTAGGTGGAATACCCTTAGGAATTTCTCCAAATACCTTGGAATTATTGTTGATATATATTTGGAGATCCAATGGAGAAAAGGATATAGATGTTTGAACATCTATTGAGAACGATTGTGCAATTAAACCATGGTGTAACGTTTTGAGTAATTTTTTCATGTTATTAGAAATCATATCCTTAGAGGGTTTCCCTTGGATAAATATAAGCTTAATTTCATTTCCTTTTCAGGAAAATATCTTAAAAATTAAGGGTCATTTTTCCTAATGATTGTAACCATTGGACCCCTAATATAACATCAACACCACCCATTTGTAAGGAAATCATGGGACTATCCAAAAAAGACTCCCCCATATAGAGATTAATACTATGGCACTTCCCAGAATAATTTATGGTACCTCCATATGCAATCATTACTTGAAACTTTGGTGCTATAAAAAAAAAATGATATATTTTTCTAATTTGTAATCTATGAAGTTATGGGTACTACCAGAATCAATCAACACTGTCACTTTCTTCATTTTGATGTATCCTTGTATATTGATGGTTTGTGGAGTATTGATGTCGAACAATGAATGAAAATATATCATTGGAGTGGTATCTTCTATATCTATATCTTGTGATGGTTCCAATTCTTAATCTTTTTCCTCTTCACAATCTTCATAGAATAATTTCTTATCACCGCATTTATGCCCCTTACTATACTTGTTGTCACAATTGAAACATAGTCCCTTTTCTCTTATTTCATCCATTTGTTGAGGTGTCAACCTTATCGGTTGAGGTACAATTTTCTTTTGTACCCCAAAATGGTATCTTCTTCCTACATATGCTCCAATGGTAAACTTGTGTTTAGCCTTATTCTTGGCTTGAATACAACGATCAAATTGCATAGCTTCCATGATATTTCTAGTTTTTTTTAGGAAAATCTTATGTTTGTTGTCTTATTTTAATCCACCCATGTTAGCACCCAACGAATGTTCATCACTTATGTCATCCACCCTTGTGACCAATACTTGCAATTATTAATTATAATCTTCAATATCTCGTAAATTCTTGATTCGTATCAATTGATTGAAGTAGTAATGTTCCCAAACTTTCCCATAATGTTCTTCCAATTCTCTTGTAAATAAACCCAAAGTATAATGACAAAAGGGTGGATTCATTTTAACTACCCATTGATACAATTGATATGGTATTATCTAAAAGTTCAAAGTTTCTATGTGAATCCTTTGCTTATCATCCATAATATTATGAAATTCAAAATATTTCTCTATTTCATTCACCTAGAAAAAGACATGTATTCTATTGAACTTCCTTAATTAAACCTTGAAAAGGTTCACTCTTTTTGGATATCATCCATAAGTAACTCCATTATTGGAGTTAAATCCCCCTAAAAAATTCTTATTATTTGAAATTTGTTCAACCTAAACACTACCTTTATTTTCATGAGTCCCTTCAAACACCTTATCAATTTTAGGTAACTTCCCATATACGGCTTCCATAATATTATGTTCCAACTACTCCATCATCCCTTCCATTTGTTCCTTATTTTCATCCATATTCTTTTCCATCAATTTTTTATTTTCATCCATCTTCCTTTCCATCAATTTATTATTTTCCTCCATATTTATTTCCATCAGTTCCATATTTCTTTCCATTTACTTTTTAGTATTCATAAAACAAACCTTTTTCATTGAACTATCATTGAATTCATCAATTTGATTGTTCAATTTTTATAGCTAGTTTTGTATCTACTTATTTTCTTCATGAGTCATGGAGGAGCTTTCTGGAGGTTTAATTAGTGAAATAATTTTTGGATCTTTCTTTGGAGCCATAGTAAACGTTATTGGGTCATAAATACAAGGGAGTGTAAAGTGTTATAACTCTTTGATATATGTCTAAGGTCGAATAATAATGTTCGACCCAATATCTCAAGGAAGTAACTAAGGAGGCTCATCCATTCCCTTAGTTGTACTACAAAACTACCCAGGTATTAGAGAGTGGTCTCCCCGAGTGTTTTTTTTAGTGTACTATAGAAACAAGATGGTCAAATGTCTTATCTAAGGTTGGTTTTAGGTATACGTAGGGGACTTCCTATATACCCAAAGGTATATGGAATTTATCCTCCATCTACAAATGTTTTCTAATGAAATACTACTCGAAGGGGTACAAACATGGGTTACAAAGGTTTTCCAACTAAGTGATACAATGGTTTTGAGTAACCATGTGAAGCCTTTTTTATTTCTTGTATGTATTCTTTCCCAATCATAGTTTTAACCACTAAGTGATATAAAAAAAATTATTTAAATATGCCAAAACATTTCTCTAAAAAAAAATAAAACAAATGAGTTTGCTAACGATGGAAAAAGCTCTTAAAATCACTAGAAAATAACTTGTGAAAAACCCTAAATTCCATAAGAAATATATCATAAAATATAATGATTCAAAATTTGAGAATTTTTCCACATCTACTTCACTGTGTCAACTCAGGATTTTGAAAATCACAAATTATGAAACTTCACTGAAAAAATATTACAGTGAAAATTTGAGGATTATTGATTTCAGGATTAGTCATAAACATTGTCTTATATGGAAAATATATCCTAAAGTCTAAAGAAAAAAACTGAAATTTTTACCACATGGACTATGAAATTTATCCTCTGTATCCACAAAATTTAATTCTCTAAAACGACCCACGAAAAAAACTATAGTGAAAATCCCAAGATGGCTCGCTTAAAACTAAATTTGGGATTAGTCAAAAACCATATATTCCATAGGCTATATCTCTGAATTTCCGAAAATATAATGACCCAAAACTTGAAATGTTTATCACATATACTTTGTTATGTCTCCTAAGTAACCTATAAATTTCTGTCTAGAGAATCCCCAAAAAATATTATAGCTAAAATTCCAATATGAATCTCTTGAAGCAACAAAACCTAGGATCGATGCTCTAATACCAAATTTTATGATCCAACACCTTCAAAATGATAAAAATTCAATGAGTAGAGTCCACTTTGAGGGGGAACCTCCTTTTACAATATATCCAATTTAAAATAAAAGAAAATATGATCATAATACCATGTCTTCTTGGTGTGTGTGTGTGTGTGTGTGTGTGTGTGTGTGAGAGAGAGAGAGAGAGAGAAGGGGTACAATGAAGGGTTTTAGCCTACATAAAAATATAACACTAGAAATGTAATAATTTAATTTCTAGGGATTAATAAGGGGTTTTATATATAACATAGGGATTTGTCTAGGGATTAACATGTTTCCCATTACATCCATCACATATATTGTTATTAAATTGAAGATATCATTTTCCATTATATCCATTGCATAGAATATTATTATTGTATTGTAGACATTGTTATTGTTGGCATGTATACAGGAAAAGTGTTCTTGTCATTGGTGGCAATAACAACAACGACGATGGAATATTGGCAACGATGATGGAAAATATAAAAGCAATGATGATAACATCAGGAATGGCTAGACTGTGACAATGTGGGGGTTTCAAGTAGCTTGATTGTGGTGCTAGTATTTCATGTTGTTTCTTCTTGCATTGTTGGTGTGGTATGATGAGATATGATTCTATGGAGCACTTCAGTATTTTAGAGATTAATGAAATAGACAATGGATTACATGGAGCACTCACCTACTTACCACTGGATGCATGATACTTGATGCTTGTAGGAGAGCACCCTGACTTTTGACATGTCTATTGAGCTCCTATGATGATCCTTGATGTGATATACAATGGATTTTGTAGAGAAATTACCTCCTTTGGACTTATTTCATATTACTTGTTGTTTTGGTGGAGCTACCTAGGTCGTCAAGCAACATTAACATGATTGGGGGAATCATACACTCTTGTTGAGGCAGCCCCGAGGTTCTAGGTGCTCATATCCTTGGCATACTTTGGAGCACCTTGGGGGTTTGATGGGCATTTTCATGATGATGTGTTACTAGAATCTTGTGATGGATAAACCTAGCTCTTGCATTGTCTATTGTACACCTAACTTCAGTCCGCGTTGCACATCTAAATCCACTACTAAAAACGGTTGACTGTAACTTCCAGGACGGATTTACCATCAATGAATAAAAATGGCTAACTGTAACTGCCAGGATGGAATTATCATCAATGAATAAGAAAGACTGACTGTAACTTTTAGGGAAGCCAAAGAGACTCAAGTTAACCACTAGAGAAGACGAAGGGTTGCGATTTTTTTTGAGGTGGCAAAGGTCTTGGAAGGGGCATGTTTTTTATTGGGCAGAGGACTTGGAGGAGTAGCAATATTTTCTATCGGACAAAGGACATATATGGGACACGTTTTTTAGATCGGATGTGGAATTAGTAGGGTCGAATTCATTGTATTATAGAAGCATCACAACATTTATAGAAGGGTCGCACCATATTACATAAGGGTTGCATTAATTTACAGAAGGGTTACATTGCATGACACAAGGCTCGCATTTTTGTATAGAGGGGTCACACTTTTTCACCCTTACATAGAAGGGTCACATTGCATGTCAGAAGGGTCGCATTTTTGGATAGAAGGGTCACACCTTTTCACGCTAACACACAAGGGTCGCATTGCATGACAGAAGGGTCACATTTTTGGATAGAGGGATCGCACTTTTTCACCCTTACACATAAGGGTCATATTGCATGACATAAGGGTCACATTTTCGGATAGAAGGGTTGCACTTTTTCACCCTAACACATATGCGTCACGATTTTGAAGGAAAAACGTAGAACAAGAGGAGATACATGATTTTGTTTTCTATATAGTCATTCATGCACTTAGAAGGGGTGGTAGGAGCTGAAGAGCACAAAAGAGGAACAACATGTAGAATGTATATGAATCATAGAGTAATCAATGCAGAAGAAAAGTTGAATAGAAGAGTGAAGTGGAGTCTCAGAGCATAGAAGCAAAAATATGTAGAGGTTGAACATAGCATAGAAGTTGAAGAAGGTAGAGGAGACATTGAGTAATAACAGATTAGATCAGAGATAGATCAAGTAAGTAAGTTTTGTAAGATTCAACTAGGGTGGTAGGGTGGTGATAGGGAGGATTGTAGTCCTCTAAATTCTAGTTGGTGCTAGAAGATATTCTAGGAGTTGGTGCTTCCATATAGTAGGTGCTAGAGAAACCTGAGAGTTGGTGCTCTCTACAAGTTGTAGCTTTCTATTAGAGTTTTTAGCCTCATATTTGAGTTGGTTATCAAAGACTATGATGTACATGAAATTTGGAGCTTGATTGACATATGAAGAAGAAGAAGAGTTTTTCTCCCTTTATGGTTTTCCTCATGAAAATCAATGTCTCTTTGTATTATGTTTGATTGATCAAATATTATATATATCTAAGAAACACATTTAACAATAATCTAGAATGATTCAGAAAAGAGAAAGAAAAGTTTCAATGTTATATATATAACTGATTCACCCCCCCCCCTCTCAGTTATATTTCCATCAATTGGTATCAGAGTCGGTGACTTTGATCAAAGGTAGATCCATAAGCTTGAACATGACTAGTCATGAAGGAAGTTCAACTAATAGAGCCCCTCTGCTTGATGGAACAAACTTTGCCTTCTGGAAAATAAGGATGAGAACATATTTAATTTCTTTGGGTGTTGATATTTGGGATGTTGTTGAAACTAGATATGTGAAGCCTATATTCTTGTCCTCAAAAGATGATAAGCTAGAGTTTAGATTTAATGCAAAATAAATGAATTCCATCCTCAGTGGACTTGTAGAAGCTGATTTTTTCAAATTCATGCACTGTGATTCAACAAAATTTATGTGGGACAAGATGATAAGTAGTTATGAAGGTAATGAAAAGGTGAAAGATGCAAAAATTCAGACTCACGGACTAAAATTCGTACAAGTAAAGATGGATGAAAATGAAACTATCAGTAGTTACTTCTTATGTATAGAATAACTTGTCAACACTATGAAAGGTCTAGGTGAAATGATAAATGAATATTTTCTAGTCCAGAAAATATTAATATCTATTCCTAATATATTTAACTCAAAGATCTCTGCTATAGAGGAAATAATTGATTTCGAAACGTTGTCACTAGATCAACTTCTTGGAACCCTAACTTCTTATGAAATGAGAATCACCAAAGGTAAATCCACTACAAGAGAGGCATCCTTTAAAGAAGAGAAAAACATAGACTCCGATATAGATGAGATTGAAGAAAATTTTGTGAGAAGATTGGCAAAAGGATTAGGCAAATACAAAGGTAAGATGCCCTTCAAATGTTTCAATTGTGGTAAGATAGGTCATTTTGCCTCTAAGTGTCCTCACAAAATGAAGGATCAGACATATGATGATGAAGAGAAGAACAAACAAAAGAAGGTCTATAAGGAGAATAATTTTAAGAAGAAAATCCTTTATGTAAACAATGATGATGATCCTTCAAATGATGAAAACAATGACTCTTCTATTGAAAGTAAAATAAATGATTTCATGCTAATAGATTTAGAAGACATAAATAGTGGAGATACAAGAAGTGAGTTCGTTGATGGTGAAGCAGTAGAAGATATTGAAGGATAACTTGTCAGTGTCGTGGAAGAGATTGATAGACTCAGAGAAAAGAAAAGAAAACAAAAAAAATTACTACTCAGGTATGAGAAAACAAGCAATGAACCATCTGAAGAAATTGATGTATTAAAGGTTAAGCTAGAAGAAGCTAATAATATTTAATACATCCTCAAACAACAATTGAAGGAAGCCAAAACAAAAGGTGAAAAACTAGAAGCTGAAGTAGTGACTGTCAGAAAACATCTAGAGAAATGTCAGGCCTTATATCATCAGCATGGAAGAAATCGACCTGCTCAAAGAAGACAACCATTTTCCAGGTACAAATATTTTTTCTATGGATATTGTTTTTTCTGCTCTAACTTTGGCCACAAAGCTGTAAATTGTTCTTTAAGATTTAGACATGAGAAATCAAGACACCCAAGGAATACATATCTTCCACAAAAAAAGAATGAGACAACCAAGTAAAAAACAACCACAGACTGCAAATCATGTGATGGATGGGAAAAAAATGCAAATTAAGCATAGAAATCGTTATGGATTTTATTCAATGAACCAGAATGTTACATCTACCATAATTATGGACATAAAGTTGTAGACTGTTGCTTAAAGAACTATAATCCAAATTCAAATCACAGAGCTGAAAACATCAAGGTTTGCAAGAAGAAAGAAGATAACAAGTGTGTATTAGTGTTTTCATCTCAAAGACAAAAGAACCCCTAGTATATTGACAACGGATGCTCTAGGCATATGACAGGTGACAAAAGTAAGTTCCTATCACTCAAAGAAATTAAATCAAGAAATGTGACTTTTGGAAATGATGCTCAAGGAAATATCATAGGTAAAGGTCTAGTAAGCTTAAGTAATGGAAGAGGAAAATCTCAATATGTATTATTTGTTGATGGATTAAAGCATAATATTCTTGGTGTCAGTCAGGTGTGTGATAGAGGATGTGAAGTCACTTTCACTTCCAAAGATTATAAAATAAAAACAGTAAACACAAGAGAGTTAATTGAAAAAGGGGTTAGAACTAAAAACAATGTCTATATTCTGAAGGTAGATAAGGAGGAATGTCATTTAAGAAAATTTGATGAAAGTTGGTTATGGCAGAGAAGGCTTGGACACTTGAATTTTGATCATATTGTAAAACTGAATAATGAAGGTGTTGTGAAAGATATTCCAGGAATATCTAAGCCTCATAACTCTGTATGTGAATATTGTCAAATGGGGAAGATGACTCATGCTCAATTCAAATCAAAGAGTTTCACATATTCATAGAAACCACTTCAAATTATTCATATGGATCTGTGTGGACCATCATGAAAGGAAGGAACTGGAGGAGAACATTACTTTATGATGGTCATTGATGACTTCTCCAAACTTACGTGGGTTGCCTTTCTAAGAGAAAAATATGATGCATTTGAGAAGTTCAAAACATTTAAGGCGTTAGCTGAGACTCAAATGGGAAGGAAGTTAAAGGCAATTCACTCAGAGAGGGGAGGAAAATTTATGTCAAAATATTTCAAATAATTCTGTGACTGACATGGAATTAAAAGAGAATATACTATTCCATGTACTCCTCAACAAAATGGAGTTGTAGAATGCCAAAATAGATCAATTCAGCAGATGGAAAGGGCCATGATAAGTGAAGGGGACATTTCACATACCTTCTGGGTGGAGGTTGTTCACATGGTTGTTCATATTCTAAACAAAGCGCATCTAAGTTCGAACAGTGATAAAACTCCATATGAGACGTGGTCTGGTCGACCTGCATCAATAAAGCACTTCAAAGTATTTGGAAGTAAATGCTACATCAAAAATAATGATGATCATATGGGAAAATTTTATGGTAGAGTTGATGATATATTTTTAGGATATCCAATGAACAATAAAGGATACATATTCTTTAACAAAAGAATTCATAAATTAGTAGACTATATTGATGAAGAATTGATGAAGAATCTCCTGTAAAAGATCAATAGAGAATAAGCACTAAGTGAGATGAAGAAGATGCTGAGAATAATGAAAATAAAGAAAAAAAAATCTCAGATTCACAAGAAGATGATGAATCATATGAAGAAGAGACACACATACAAGAAGATTCAAGACAAAAATCAGCATTAAATCCTTCCTCCAAAATTACTCAAAAGAATCACCCTGCAAGCTAGATAATTGGTGAGAAAGAAAAAGGTGTACAAACCAGGAGAAGGATGGTCAAAGACACTAAGAAATAACATATAACCTTAATATCCATGGTGGAACCCAAGAACTTTAATGAATCCATTTAATATGTGAATTGGTTTAAATCAATGAATGAGGAACTGGATCAGATTGAAAAGAATAACACTTGGGAACTTGTTCCTAGGCCAACAAATAAAAATGTAATAGGATCCAAGTGGGTCTACAAAAATAAGATGAATAAGAAAGGAAATATTGTAATAAATAAGGCTAGATTGGTCTACAAAGGGTATGCTCAGATACAAGGACTAGATTTTCATGAAACATTTGCACCCATAGCAAGATTAGAAGCTACTATAATGTTTCTTTCCTATGTTGGTGATAAGAATTTTAAAGTCTATCAAATGGATGTCAATTCAGCTCTTCTAAATAAAGATCTAAAAGAATAAGTCTATATGGAACAACCAGAGGGTTTCCAACTGTCATATAAACCTAAATTTGTCTGCAAGCTGAAGAAAGCTTTATATGGGTTGAAACAATCTCCTCGTGCTTGGTATTACAGATTGGATAAGTATATTCAAGACAAAGGGTTCAAGAGAGGAACAATTGACTGAAATCTATATATAAAAACAGAGGATAATTATCTTCTCATTGTGTTGGTATATGTAGATGACATCATCTTTGGAAGTAATAATGCTTCATTGGTACAATGGTTTGCTTCTACCATGCAGTCTGAATTTGAAATGTCTATGATAGGGGAACTGTCATTTTTTCTTGTTCTTCAAATTACTCAGAGTTCTGAAGGAATATTTATTTATCGGGATAAATATCTAAGAGAAGTGTTAAAAATATTTCAAATGGAAGATTCTTCACCTTTGAGCACACCTATGGTCACTGGATGCAAGTTAAGAAAGGGTGATGACTCACATCATGTTGATCAGAGTTCATATAGGTCTATGATAGACAACCTATTGTACATCAAAGCATCTTGTCCAGACATAATGCATGTTGTTGGAATGGTAGGAAGGTATCAGTCTACACCTAAACAGAGTCATTTGATAGCTATCAAAAGAATATTCAAATACTTGAAAGGAACAATGAAATATGGCCTATGGTATCCTAGGAATCAGAATTTTCAATTATCAATCTATTCAGATGTTGATTGGGCTAACTGCATGGATGAAAGGAAAATCACGAGTAGAGGTGCATTCTTCTTACAAGATTATCTTATAGCATCGTTGAGAAAGAAGCAAGGTTCCATTTCCTTATCGACTATAGAATATTAATACATTGTAGTTGCCACTTGTTGCACCCAAGTATTGTGGATGATTCAGACACTTGCAAATTTGGAGGTAAATTACACTACACTTATCCCAATTCATTGTGATAATACTAGTGCAATTAGTGTGTCATAGAATCTTGTATTTCACTCCAATACCAAGAATATACCCATCAAGTATCACTTATTGAGGGAACAGGTAACAAACCCCATTGTTTCTTTGCATTATATTCCATCCAAAGATTTTATTGTTAATATCTTCACTAAACTGCTTGCAAAAGCTCTGTTTGAGTATCTATGCCAGAAGTTGGGTGTGACCCTGTTATCAAGTTAAAATAGTCTATCTGATCAGGAGGAGAATGATAATAATCTATCTGATCAGGGGGAGAATGATCATAGTATATCTGATCAGGGGGAGAGTGCTTATTGTATCTCTAATCAGGGGGAGAACATAGTCACTCTCAGTTTTCTTTGACATTGATGTCAAAGGGGGAGAAAAGGTGTAGTCTGGATGCTACAGTTGGAGGTCCAAGTAGAAAAGTTCAGCCTTTCATGGTTTCCATCAATGCCAAAGGGGGAGATTGTTGGCATGTTTACAGGAAAAGTGTGATTGTCATTGATGGAAAGAACAACAACGATGATGGAATATTGACAATGATGATGGAAAATAGGAAAGCAATGATGATAGCATCAGTAATGGCTAGACTTTGACAATTTGGGGGTTTGGAGTAGCTTGCTTGTGGTGGTAGTATGTCATGGTGTTTATTATTTCATTGTTGGTGTGGTATGATGAGATATGATTCTATGGAGTACTTCATTATTTTAGAGATTAATGAAATAGAGAATGTATTCCATGGAGCACTCACAAACTTGACATTGGATGCATGATACTTGATGCTTGTAGGAGAGAACCCCGACTTGCGACATATCTATTGAGCTCCTATGATGATCCTTAATGTGTTATAGAATGGATTTTGTAGAGAAATTACCTCCTTTTGACTTATTTCATATTACTTGTTGTTTTGGTGGAGCTACCTAGGCCGTCAAGCAACATTAACATGATTGGGGGAATCATACACTCTTGGTGAGGCAGCCCTGAGGTTTTTCATATGTATTATAATTTCATAATGATATTGAAAACAAAAGGTGCTCATCTCCTTGGCATACTTTGGAGCACCTTCAAGGTTTGATGGGGATTTTTGTGATGATGTGCTATTTGAGTCCTTTGATGGAGTACCCTAGATATTTGAGTGTCTATTGTACACATAACTCCACTCTTCCTTGCACATATAACTCCACTACTAAAAATGACTGACTGTAACTGCTAGGACAGATTTACCATCAATGAATAAAAATGACTGACTGTAACTTCCAGGTTGGATTTACCATCAATGAATAAGAAAGATTGATTGTAACTCTGAGGGAAGCCAAAGAGATTCAGGATAACCGCTAGAGAAGATGAAGGTTCGTGATTTTTTTTGAGGTGGAAAAGGTCTTGGAAGGAGCACAACTTTTAATTGGAAACAAGACTTGGAGGAGCAACAATAATTTCTATCAGACAAAGGACATAGATGTGGTGTGTTTTTTAGAATAGGTGTGGACTTAGAAGGGTTGAATTCATCATATTATAGAAGCATGACACCATTTACAGAAGGGTCGCACCATATTACATAAGGGTCACATTTCTTTACAGAAGGGTCACATTGCATGACAGAAGGGTCACATTTTTGGATAGAGAGGTCGCACTTTTTCACCCTTACATAGAAGGGTCGCATTGCATGATAGAACGACGCATTTTTGGATAGAAGGGTCTCAAATTTTCACCCTTACATAGAAGGGTCACATTGCATGATAGAAGGGTCACATTTTTGGATAGAGGGGTCTCACGTTTTCACCCTTACACAGAAGGGTCACATTACATGATAGAAGGGCGCATTTTTGGATATAAGGGTCGCACTTTTTCACCCTGACATAGATGGGTCGCGATTTTGAACGAAAAACGCAGAACAAGAGGAGAGACATGAGTTTTCTTTCTATATAGGCATTCATGCACTTGTAAGGGGTGGTATGATCTAAAGAGCACAAAAGAGGCGCATCATATAGAATCTAGATGAATCATAGAGAAATAAATGCAGAAGAAAATTTGAACATAAAAGTGCACTGGAGTCCCAAAGCATAGAAGCAGAAATATGCAGAAGTTGAATAGATAATAGAAGTTGAAGAAGGCAAAGGAGACATTGAGAAGTAACAGATCATATGAGAGATAGATCAGGTAAGTAAGTTTTTTAAGATTCAATTAGGGTGGTAGGGTGGTGCTAGGGAGGATTCTAGTCCTCTAAATTCTAGTTCGTGCTAGAAGATATTCTGGGAGTTGGGGCTTCCATATAGTAGGTGCTAGAGAAACCCGAGAGTTGGTGCTCTCTGCAAGTTGTAGTCTTCTATTAGAGGTTGTAGCCTCATATTTGAATTGGTTCTCAAAGAATATGATGTACATGAAAGTTGGAGCTTGATTGACATCCAAAGAAGAAGAAGAGGTTTTCTCCCTTTATGGGTTTCCTCATGAAAATCAATGTATTTGTGTATTCTATGTGATTGATCAAATATTATATATATCTATGCAACACATTTAATAATAGTCTACAATGATTTAGAAAATAACAAGAAAAGTTTCAATCTTATATATATATATATATATATATATAACTGATTCACCCCCCCCCCTCTCAGTTATATTTCCATCAGGTATTACAAAGATTTTGGGGAAGGAATTTGTATTGTGAGGAGAAACTAGTGGTGGAAATATATTAAATTATTATTTGTATAAAGAAGGTTATATTTCCATTTTCTTCTTAAGAGAAGACATGTATTTGGAATTTTTTATATTTTTGAAGTGACTTTGTTTATGAAAATTCATTCTCTTGTCTCAATTGTTGGTGTGGTCTCTGTGAAAAATTAAATTATCCAAGATGGTCAAGAAATATCAAGAACACTCATATTTTCAATTATGTTTTCGATGGAGATACTTCACCTATCAAATCTAGAAGATAAGGATCTTGAAATATGGATGAATAAAGATAACAAATCATATTCCTTTATCAGTGCTTTTGTAAGTGGAGATGAGTCATCACATCATATCTATCAAATATTCTTGGGTGATTTGAATAAGTTAAAATATTTGGATGATTCACATTCAAAATTGAGCTAATTTAATTGCATTTGAAGCTCTTCAACCTAGAGTTGAACGATAATAATCCCATGGATTTAACATCTAAACTTAAATCCATCATGCAGGAAATTAGTATTGTTTATGTGAATATATGCATTTCTCCAACAACCTTCATCAAGGCCCTCTACCCCACATACTCTCACTATATTGAATCACTTCAAGCTAGTGCAAAATTCAAGTCCCTCAATTATGACACTTTGGTGGAGAAAATTGCATAATGTGAGAAATATTTCAGGAAGAAGATAGTTCAACCCACTAGAGAGACTATGTGCCTTGACAAAAAAAGGGAATAATCAATAAAAACATTCCTCTAGAGGACAAGGTAGTAAGAGAGGACATGGAAAGAATAATTTTAGATGTGCGGAGATACGCATAATAAAGGTGAGAGATCTGATATTCACTATGGTCATTCTGGAAAGAATGGAAATGATCCAAAGACATATAGGATACCCTGGGAAAAGATGATGAAAAATTAGGAACAAAGGAAGAAAAATTTAAATCTTTTAAATATGCTCATTTAGCTATTAGTTATTGCAATATTGGCATAAATGAATATTTGTTCAAAACTTCATTTACTTATTGGAGAAATGCATGGTTTCTTGACACATGTGTTACTTTCCACATGAATTTTTTGAGAGACTTGTTTGAGGAATTTAATGAAAATGTATAGGGTGCAATACACTTTAAAGATAGATCTAGTCTCAAACCTACATGAATTAGCACCATCAAGCACAAATTGCCTAGATTCTCGGATTTCCATTTTCATGATGGTCTATATATTCTTGACTTGAAGAGGAAATTATTGTCTCTTGTGATATTTGATAAAAATTCCATACTATTCACATGTTTTAAGGAAAATTTGAAATAAGGATGTCATCTAACAACATGGTCGTCATATAAGATGGGAGGATGAGAGATTGTTGAAGATGAAAGGGACATTTGCATGGGCATATAATTTTTCATATCTCTCTCACAACGATTAAGGTACATTTTCATACAGTATATTATGGCATGTTATATTTGAGCACATCAATTATGATAGTCTTCATATGTTGAATAAAAATGGTGTTTGTAGTTTTCCTACCATTCCAAGGAATTTGAAGCAATGTGATGCATATATCCTTGGTAAACATAGCAAGTATCATTTTCATGATTGCACTATTATTTGTGTGTCCCCATGCCTATTTTATATGCTTTTGGTAATAAATATATCATAACTTTTATTGATGGCTACAACAGGATGTGTTGGGTTTATTTGTTGAAGCATAAATCTTAAGCATTTGAAACATTTAAAAAATTTCATGTATGGATTGAAAATGACGCAAAATTTTGTATTATCACTCTTCATACTAATAATGGAGGGTAATATACTTATAATGAGTTTGAAATATATATTCACTAACATGGGATTAAGACTCAAACCATTGTTCCATACAATCCTCAACAGAATGGTGTAGAAAAAAGAATGAACAAAACACTCTTGAATATGGTGTGCTCCATGTTATTTTTCAAGGATGTGAAGTTGATGTTCTAGGGTGATTTAGTTTTGGGTGAAGTGTATTTGAGAAAAAAAAATTCCATATCATGCTCTCGGGAACAAGAATCCTTTTGAAATTTTCTATGAGAACATTCCTACATCGAGGCATCTGAAGTTTTTTTTCTCCAGTTGTTATAACTTAATTCATAAGGAGAAAAGAAACAAACTAGGTGCAAGGAGTCAAATTGTGTCTTCTTGGGGAACTAAATTACCACCAAGATATATTGTATTTAATATGAGGTAAATAAATTTTCATTATTTTCAGATATCGTGTTTTCTTGAATCGACTAAAAATGACAAGACTATTGAGTGTAAACTTGACCATCTTGATAGATTTATTTCCACGTCTTGAAGGGGGGATCCTTATCTTGGATCAATATTTGGAATCTCATTTTGAAGTGCCATATCCCCCTCATATAGAACATCCAACCACTTCATATAGAACAAGATGTTCCATTGGAAGATGTGATTGAAAGGATTGAAAGGTTGAATCTTGGTAGGAATTCAACACCATCTCAATTAGTTGAGAAACTTGACAGACTAAATGGATCACTTGAAAAGAATAAGGCCAGGCTTGTGGTGAAAGGATATGAATAGAAAGAAGGCATAAACTGTGAGAATAATCCCCCCACCCCATAAAAAAAAAGGATACAATTTGTGCTTTGTTTTCTTTGGTGGTAGATAATAGGTGAAAGGTTGATCACATGGATGTGAAGATAGCTTTCTTGAATGGTGATTTGAAAGACAATGTGTTCATGTCTCAACCATAACGTTTTTTTGTGAAGGGTCTAGAACATAAGGTATGCAAACTCATCAAGTATTTGTATGGAATAAAGCAATAACCTCGTGCTTTGTATGAAAAGATAACTAAGAATCTTTTGAAAATTAATTTCAAGAACTTTAATGTTGATGATGCAACTTTGCCTTTCAAGAATGTTTGTAAAATTATTATATATATTTTCATGTATGTAGATGATATTTTGATAACATAGAACAATGAATAATATATTTCATCCATAAGTAAAGAATTGAATAAGGGTTTTGATATGTGAAACATGGTACATCTCCACTACTACTTGGGTATTGAAGTAACTCAAAATCCAAGGTATATATTCATCTCCCAAAAGAAGTACATTAGAGAGTTGTTGAATTAATTTGACATGGTTGATTGTAATCCTATCTCTACTCTAATGGAACAAAATTTGAAGGTAACATAAAAAATGGAATGAATTTGAGGATGCAACTAAATATAGATAGTTTTTGGGGAGTCACATCTACCTTACCACTACTAAACCATATATTTCATTTGTAGTTGGGATCCTTTCTAGGTTCACGAAAAAAACTTGTGAAGGACATTGGTGTCCTATAAAGAGAGTTCTAAGTTACTTAAAGAGAACTCAAGCCTTTGGGATAAAACACTTTAAGGTGGAGGAATTCAAACCAGTAGGATATATAGATTCAAACTTTGATGTGGATAAGGAGAATGGAGTGTCTACTTCAAGATACCTCATGAGTCTTAGATCAAAAACTATCTCATGGATGTCCTGCATATAGTTAATTATATAATATTCCAATACAACAATAGATTACGTGGTTGTTTCGTAGGAAACAAAGGAGAATGTGTGGATCAAGAATATACTAGAGGATTTGTAGGAGAAATAAGTTAATAGTACTCCACTTTTGATTGACAACACTTCTACAATCAAGTTGGCCAAGAATCCTAGATTCCATGATAAAAAAAAAAGCACACCAACATGAAGTACCAACTATTTCGACGTCATATAGAGGAAAATACCTTTCATCTGATACATTGTTCCACAAGTGATCAAATTGCATACATCTTCACCAAAGCTCTTCGAAGAGAAAAAATTTCAAAAGTTCATAAAGATTATTGGAGTCAGAAGCACCCTTTAAAATTAAGGGGGGGAATGTTATATACCTAATCCTAGGGATTATGGTGTATTATAAATATTATTATTATTAATTTAAGATAAATATGAAGAGTCATAGGTGAATATAAATAGTCATCAAACCTTTTGGATGATCAAAACCAAAGGTCATATATCAATGTATTTATACGTGGCTCACAATAATAAAATCTATTCAAGACTATATTTATTCAAGGTATGTCATTCATGAGACTCTAGAAGGTGGAAAGTGTGTTGAAAAGGCCATAGGGAATCACTCATAAATTATAATGGCCTTCATCAATGTGAAAAGCGAATTTAGGAATATTCACCTCCTTCATGAAAGTTTTATGATAACCTGAGTGGAGATCGATCTTGGTGAAGAATTGAGAACCCTTGTGCTCATCCAAGAGGTCATCAATAACTAGAATGGGAAACTTATCCTTAATTGTTATATTTTTTAGTGCTCTAAATTTAGAAAACTTGTGCTAAGTGTCTTCATTCTTGAGGACCATGATGATCAATGAACAATAAGGGATGGTACATGGGTGGATGATACCAATGACTAGAAAATCCTAGACAATATTTTATGTTTCAATTTTTGTGGAAAATGGATGGTGATAAGGGCATACATTGGGTGCGAGGATACCTCGTATGAGCTTAATATAATGATAATTCTCACCTCGAGATGGTGGTAGTCCTTGGGAGGTTCAAATATATATTGGTTTTTGGACAAGAGGTTCAAAGATATATTGGTGTTTGGCCAAGAAGGTGTATCAAAAGCTTCAATGGCATGTAATCAAAATATAATGCATGAATTCCCCTTTTTAAGAATATTTTCCATATGGTGGGAGTTGATTATATTTAAAGAGATAGGTATAATTCCCTTGAAGGTATATTTATGCCCCTCCTACTAAAAAATCATGTATAACTCAAGGAATTCCATGTTGAAGGGTCCTAAAGTCTATAATCATTTAGTACCCAAGATAATTTCACAACTAACCATTTTAATAGAAAAAATGTGGGTTTTCAAGGAATAATATCCCATTTGAATCCTCTATATGTTTTTAACGTTGTACAATTATTTAATGCAAACATATTTTCAATAAAAGAACAAAAAAGATGCAATGGAAAATACACACATTACACAAATAGTTTTCCCCTGGAAACCCAAACTGGGAAAACCAACATCTTTTATATTCATTCACACATACATTGTTTACAATACAATATAAATATAGGATCCATTCAAATCCAAAAACCTAATCCAATGACCTAGATTACTCAAAAACCCTAATTCCTTAACTGGAAATAAAAAAACATTGTCAAAAAACAATGTGTTGAAAAACACCCAAAAACGGACATGAAAACCAGTAAAAAAACAAATATGGGGGCGCTTCCCCCCAACCATACGTAGGGGGGGGGGGGGNTCCACCCCCTTATGAACCCTTGGGAAAGGGGGTGTTCCCCCCCCCCCCTCTTACCCCCCTATGTGCCCGATGCAATGTAGACACTAGTTCTATCCATGCAAAGAATATAACACATACCCAATATTCTCCCATTTGTGGTTTTCTTTGCATACATGGGGATACAAGGTTACATAGTCAAAAATCCATGGAAGCAATGCCCATAGATAGTCTGCACCAAGAGAATTTCTTATTGATCACATATTATGTTAATGAATATGCTACATTCTTCAAAGTGTCAACCTTCATCAACAACACCTTCTTTTCTTCAACCAAGTCTCTCACAAAGTGATATTTAACATTGATATAATTTTTCTTTGAATGATAAGTTGGGTTCTTCGCCAAAAAAATTGCACTCTGACTGTCACACTCTATCCTTACATCTTGTTGTACCAACCCAATACCTCAATACAATCTTTTTAACCATGCTACTTTCTTTCTTGCATGAGTGGATTCCATGTATTAATATTTTGTAGTTGAAAGTGCCACTACAGACTGTCTTTTTCTCATCTAAATGATTGCTCCTCCAAACAAGTTAAACACATACTGTCTTGTAGATATTCTACGATCCATATCTCCAACCCAGTCTACATCCACAAATCCATGTATGTCCAACACTCTATCCAAACCTGGTCTTCCTTGGTATCACAATCCATAACTAGTAGTGCCACACAAATACCTGAAAACTCTCTTTACTATTGTCCAATGTTCCTTGGTTTTGACATATGCCTGCTCAAAGCTCCCACTGCATGTGCAATGTTTGGTCTAGTACAGACCATTGCATACACCAAACTACCAACTGCACTCACATATGGAACATTAGACATGTCCTCCTCCTCTTCTCATGTCTTGGGACATTGATCCATAGATAAATTTACACATACAAGAATAGGGACCATGACCAGTTTATATTCCTACATATTAAACCTCTGCAATATTGTCTCCACATATTTTCTCAGATTTAATGAGAGTTTCCTATTTTTCCAATCTTTTTAATTTCCATGCCAAAAATGAAATTTATAGCACCAAGATCCTTCATGTCAAATTTATAGGACAATTACGTTATCACTTACTGGATAATCTCCTTGTTGTTTCCTATCAACAACATCTCATCGACATACAAGAAAAAATAAATCAAATAATTGCCAATTAACTTAAAATACACACAATGATCCTCTTTACTTCTTCTCAAGCCAAGTCCCAATATATAAGTATCAAATTTTTTATACCACATACTTGGTGATTGTTTTAAACCATACAGGGAATTTTTCATCTTGCATACGAACTCCTTCTTTCCCTTCACAACAAATCCTTCTAGCTTCTTCATGTATATTTATTCTTCCAAATCCCTATGTAGGAATGTTGTCTTCATAGCCATTTATTCTACTTAAAAATCAAATGCAAAAAGAATAGATAGCATAAATATAATGGAATTTAACTTGGCAACGGGAGAAAAAATCTTACCAAAATTAATTCCTTCAACCTGGGAATAACCCTTTGGTACTAACTGAGCTTTGTATTTATCCACTTTTCCTCTTGCATTAAGATTCTTTTTAAATACCCATTTGTTGCCAATGGAATTTCCCCCAGTTGGAAACTCCACTGCATCCCAAGCCTCATTATTATCCAAGGATTTCATTTCTTCAAACATGAAATTTTTCCAGAGTTTTCCATCCTCTGAATCCACTTCGTCCCCAACAATTCTAGGATCAAAATCAGTAAGAGACAAAGAAAAAATTGAATAGAAATCAGGTGGACCATACCTTTCTGGTAGCCTTTTTTCTGCACTAATATCCTTAATATTGGAGTATGAGTATCTTCTTCTTCTGATTCTTGTTCTTCTTTAGAGTCTCATTCATCATCCTTTGGCTCAAAATCTATTTTCTTTGGTTCTTCCTTACTTGGTAGGACTTCCTTTTTGACAACATCCTTCATTTCTATAAATACCACATCTTGGCTATACACAACCTTCTTAATTTCTAGGTTCCAAATCTTAAAACCTTTGATACCATATTTATACCCAATAAATATATACTTTGCATCCTTCTTATATATCTTACTATTTCTTTCATTTGGAACATGAAAATAGGCCTCGTAGCCAAATATCTTGAGATGTGTGTGAGAGGGTTTCTTAACAGTCCATACCTCATGTGGATTCTTTTCATCCAGTTTTGATGAGAGTGATCGATTGACCAAGTAACATGAAGTACCCACTACCTCTTCCCAAAATGATTTTCCTAACCCGACACCACTGAGCATGAACCTTTATTTTTACATCAATGTCTTGTTCATCCTCTTTGCAACTCCATTTTACTGATGTGTATATGGAGTAGTCTTCCTCCTTTATATACATCACTTATTATAGAAATATTCAAATTTATTCTCGAAGAACTCTCCACCATTATTTGTCCTCAACACCTTAATTTTATCTATTTGATTCTCAACAAGAGATTAAACTCTTTAAACATGTCAAATACTTCATATTTATTCCTGAGGAAATATATCGAATTATTCCTCAAGAATTTAGTTGTAAATGAGACATAGTACACATATTTTCCCAATGATGGAACCGTCACAGGTCCAAACACATCCCTGTGCACTAGCTGTAAAATTTATTCCGCCCTCGTTGCACGAGAGGGGAATCTTACTTGATTCTACTTCCCATATACACAATGTTCATAGAAATAAAAATCTAGAGAGTAGTTAGACATAACTTCAACCATACCTTTAACAAGTAGTAGTTGAAGACCCTTCTCTCCATTATGCCCCAGTTTGTTATGCCAAGCCATAATATTTTATCCAAAGACTGTATGAGTTTTTTCTTCTTCTTCTCCAATATTAGTAACAATGGAACTATTACACCCATCACTAATAGTGCTTCCTTTCATCTTGTACAAAGTTCCAACCAAACTCCCTTCAGCAACACCATTGCTTCTCGAACCATCCTGCAGGTTTCTTTTTCAAATAATTTTTTACCCTTGCATCGTCCATTTTTCTTACAAAAATCAAACGTTTGTCCAATCCTGGGATGTTCAGAACACTAGGAAGTGTTCAAATCCTTCCATATATGGGCCTCAAATTGAATTTTACTCGTCCTATGATTCTAGATGTCGAGTCATCACCTAGGAAAACATTACCTCCATCATTCCTTTCATATTCACATAACCAATCCCTTTGGGGAGTCATAAAAAAGGATGCACCTAAGTCATCCAGCCATGCCTCATGATCTACATATGTTCTTGAAGAAGTCGAGTACACATCCCCTCCTTCTTCCTTAGAGGTGTTTTCTTCTATAGAGGGAGCACCTTCAGATCCCTTCACTTTCTCAATGTTATTGGATCTACATTGATTCTTGAAGTGCCCTTCTTTTCCACATCTCCAGCATACCTTTACAAACTTTCCAGGATATTTAGATCTACCCTTAGATTTAGATCTCCCACTTGAGGACTTAGATCCATTTCTTTCATGGGAGACTCCTCTTACAAATAATGTATATTTTCTCTATCCTTCCATGTTCTTTCATCTAATCTCCTTCGACAACAAGGATGGGACCAAATCATCAAAAATCAAGGTAGTTGTATTACTACCTATGGCCACAACTAGACTATCCCATGAGTCTGGTAAAGAGAACAATAAATTGATATGCTTATCTTCATCTAAAATTTTAATCTCAACAGATAATAATTGACTTAACATAGTATTAAAGGAATGCAGATGCTCTATCACTCAGTCTCCATCTCTCATCCTCACGTTATACAACTTCTTCCGCAAGAAAATTTTGTTTACCAAGGACTTAGAATGATATGAGTTCCCCAACTTATTCCATAAATCCTTGGTTGTAGATTCCCCTAAAAAATTCAGTAATACGGAATCTGAGAGACACAATTGAATTCTTCTCTTTGCCTTTTGATACAATTTTTTCTAGTCATCTACTGACGTTCCACCACAATCCACTGATATATGTCTACCAATATATATTCTATCTTGAGCTTCCACAGATAAAAACTTTTCCCATTGAATTTATCGATATCTATTTTTATCTGCTCGCCATTCCTTTTCACTTGAATAATCAATAATGTAGATCTCCTATCGTATTAAGGCTTATAATAGTCTTGAGCCAAACCCCTAACCACAAAGGCGTCCCCCTGAAGCCAATGATTCCTCGAATACCAAATGTAGATTTTAACATGTTACGATTATTTACTGCAAACATATTTTCAATAAAAGAATATAAAAGATACAATGGAAAATACACACATTACATAGAGATATTTCCCCTGGAAACCCAAACCGGGAAAACCAACATCTTCTATATTCATTCACATATACATTTCTTACAATACAATATACATATAGGATCCAAAAACATCAAAAACCCTAATCCAATGACCTGTATTGGTCAACAACCCTGATTCATTAACCGGAAATAGAAAACCATCGGTGAAAAACCATGTGTTGAAAGCCACCCAAAAATGGGTACAAAAACCAGTAAAAAAAATAGGGGCCTTGCCCCTGAATCCCTGTGTAGGGGGATCCCACCCCTTGAAACCCCCATGAAAGGGTGGCTTCACCCCCCTCTTACCTCCCTATGCGCCTGGTGCAATGTAGACACTAGTTCTATCCATGCAAAGAATATAACACAACTAACAACCTCACATTTTCACAAAGACTACCACATTTCATAGAACCTCCCCTAGCAATCATGATTTGGAAGTTGTACATAGCATGGATGTAGTAGTGTGTTTCTTGGCATACACATCAATGAGTGAATATATGGGTGATACAATAACTAACTAAGAAAATGGCATTGTGATGTTTGATTTAACCAATCAATTTGAAGGTCCTTGGAATAGAAATACTAGTCAAGGCATGTAGTGGGATATATTGTTCAATATCATGTGAATCAAGTGGGGGAATGTTTTCAACAAATGGCAGAAGGACCTCCAGGGATGCGACTTCAAATTCATCATCATAAGTGTCCTCTGAAATTGTAATGGTCCCCCCGACCAACCTGAGGCCGGGGTATGCCACTCCAGAGAAACTACTCATGCTATGATGCCAGTCAGTAACATTCCCAGCCATCATGTCGGGCCATGCTACTCTAGGGAACACTTTCGTCCCCATACTGCAGAACATACAATAGCATACCTAGTAGTCAACTAAGCAATGCCACCTAAATTTACTCTTTAGGTTGCATGCAACTAAAACATATACATACAGCATGCTCGCGGAAGCTTTACATCTAAACATAAACAAACAATTACTTTCTATAACATACAAATTTTATATTAAAATAACAATAATTACCAATATGCATCATTTACAGGAAATTACTCATAAGCACACAAGTAATCATAGTCACATATATGATAAAATCATAACATAGACATGTAAATAACAAAACAACATATCCATATATCATACAATTGGTAATTATCTTACAAACATTGTCACCAACTTCTTATAGACCGACCATGAACCTCCCATCCATAGACTACACTGTTCATCACTCTCAACAGTGAATCACCCCCAAGTTGGGACTGAACTCCACCCAGGGTAAAGGGATTCCTATCCAAGCTAAGGCTCATGGACAACAAGAAAGAATCCATCTCATGTGCTCACTTAACTAATAGCCTACAACCTCTCATTCTACACATTCCTATCCCACCTCAAGGAAGTGTTCCCCTTCTCTGCTCAATAGTCCCTCGGCTGCCCCACTTCCCTTCTAGGGCTTCAACAACAGGTCAGACCGGAAGTCTCAGAGCATTGTAGCTGCATTTTAGCACCTATGGAAATCAATCCCTAGCAATTCTCTCACTTAGAGAACTGCTCAAGGTCCTGACAACATGCTTCTTCAATCCCACTCCAAGCTAAACAGGTACACCAACCAAAAAGGATGGGGAAACAGGCTTCGGAAAGATGAAATGGTTGTCTCAATGATAATAGAATGTATAAGTGAAATGGTCATGGAGTCACTGACTGGGTAACTGAGTGTGTTTTGGAATCACTATGAACTCTTTGTCAAAAGTGATGGTCAGCCTCATGGTCCCCCCTTTCCCCCATTCGTAAGGTATCTCTGAGAAAAATCCCCCCCTGAGCTAAGTTTCCCCACGATATGAATGCATGTCCCCAACTTGACACTTGTCATATCAGAAGGTACTTTTGTCCACTTGTCCCCAACTTTAGAACTTAGGATAAACTAATTATCCATACTTTATGTTTTAGGAAATATTAATATAATATTCCCTTGACTTTTGGCCCTCCCTTTCCCTAACTGGTGAAGTTCAGTCCCCCATCTCTTTTATCGTGGTTGGTCTGTGCGTAGTGATGTATTTTATATTAATCATGAGTCATGTAAAAAGTAGCCACTCTAGCCTTTAACATCTAGGCGTGCTCGCCTAATTCCAAGACATAAGGATTACGGCTTATAATACTGGCTCACCAGCCTATAATACATATTATATACACAAAGGTTTGCTAACCTTAATATTGCACACACTTAGTTACTGTGCGATGTATCCTCTGTCTTTAAGGTTGCACACACCTTACTTACTACGTGCGGTATTCAGAAATGTGCACATTGCATCCCTTTACTGCGCAGTATATGCGTGAACCATGCCATGAAAGGTGCATTACAAAAACGATGTCTAAAAATCTCACTAGCTTAAATATAATTGGATTATATTTACATTTGGGTTCAGCCGAGGGATATTACAATCCCCTCCCCTTATTTATGTACTGTCCTCAGTGCATCATGTACCCATATACAAAAAAATTCTCAAAATTCTTCAAAATTATGCGAGTATTATTCCCTTATTGCATCCTCATGCTCCCAAGTAGCGTCTTGAGTTCCGTACTAGGTCCATTAGACCTTTACAAGCCCTATGGCTTGATTCTAGAGTTTTTTTATTTTTCAATCTAGGATGTGCACCGGATGCACTTGGAAAGCACCTTCTTGCTCCACCTAAATAACATTCCAATCAATAACATGATTAGCATTGGGTATATATTTCTTTAGCAATGATATGTGGAAGACATTATGAATAGACATAGATGTAGGCAATGCAATCATATAAGCAACTGGACCAATCCTCTCTAGGATTTCAAATGGTCAACAAAATCTGTTTGCTAACTTGGCGCAGCTTCCCAACTTCAGGGAGCTCCTGTTAGCTTTCACTTTCAGGAAAAAATGATCACCCACCTTGAATTCTCTGTGGATTCTATTTTTATCAGCATAATGTTTCTGTGGGAAGTTTTCTTCTTTAATTCTTACCTGATGGTATCCTGATCTGAGATCTATCTTTGAAAATATCCTTGCATCCTTCAATTGATCAAAGAGGTCATCAATCCTTAGTAGAGGATATTGTTTCTTAACAATCACTTTATTCAATTGTCTGAAGTCAATGCACAATCTTAACGTTCCATCTTTCTTTTTCACAAACAAGACTGGGGCACCCCAAGATGATACACTTGGGCGTATATACCCCTTCTTCGGAAGTTCTTTAAGATGCATTTGCAACTCCTTCAATTCCGGTGTACTCATTCTCTAAGGAGTCTTTAACACAGGATTTGCTCCTGGTGTAATATTTATAGAAAAATCGAGGTCTCTCCTTGGGGGTAGTCCTGGTACTTCCTTGAATACATCTTCAAACTCTTTCAGGACTGTATAATTCTCTAAATTTGGCACCTTGTCTTCAAGTGTCTCCTCCATATGAGCTGCAAATATTTGACATCCTCTTCTATAACATTTCTTCAGCTGCAATGCTGCCATTGTGGATTATTTCTAAAGAATGGTGGCTTAGCTCCCTTCTTCCTCTGATCCATATTGAATTTCTTATTATTTTCCCAAGGCTTTTAGAAAGATGGTCTTTCTTTCAACTGGTCATATAAGAATTTATCTCTCCTTATGGTCTCTTCTAATGTCTTGGGATCATCATATTGTATTTTGTCACTGATGAACGATGGAAATCCACTTAAGTACCATTGAATCTTGACTATCTCATCCTTAATGAAAGAGGCATACTTCAACAGTTCCAAAAACCTTCTCTCATTTTCATCTATGGTCATACTTCCAATCTTGAGTTCAAAGAACTCTTTCATTTTATTGTCATAGTATCTCTTGGTCAAGTACTTCTTCTCAAAATACTTTTTTAATTCTCTCCAAGTAACACTTTTCTTGACAATGTGTTGTACCTGCACAAGTTGATCCCACCACATGGAGGCCTTTCCTTTGAGTTGATAGATAGTGATTCCACCTTCAGCATGAGACGAATAACTATGCAATTGAAAATACTTCCTCATGCCTAGAAACCATGTTTCAGCATCTTCATCCTTCTTGTGCTCACCATCAAATGTAGGAGGTTTGATTTTGTTCATTTCTCCTCGCAGCTCATCCACCCCAGATCTCTTTTACCTTCTGACATGGGATAGACATGAGTTGTTGCATGCTCTCTTATGGGAATGCCTATGGAGATGATGGTGATGTCTACTAGCACTTTTTACTTCTCCCTTCTCCTCTGAAGATTTGTGACTCTCAGATCTACTTGAGTCACTCTCCTTAACCAATTTATTCTCTATTCTGTTCAAAGATTCCAATAGCTTCATGTTGAAGTCATCCTATTTCTCTTTGGATTTCATAATCCTTTCATTATTAGCTTTATGGCTTTGGACATCCTTCTGCAAATTCTTAATGGTCTCAGCCATATTCATATCTTCATTCATTTCTTCTCCATGTCCGTTTGAGTTCGTTCCTTCCATACCCAAATGGACATCGATATCTCTTCTCTTCTCTGGATGACTATAATTCCCCTGTGCCTCTTCCATTCTTACAGACGATGCACTAGTATGACCTGACCGAGTTGTTGTTAATTCTAAAAAACGTGTAGCCATTGCAACTTATCATACTAACAAATCAAAAATTCATGAGAATATACACCATTTCTATTCAACATACACATCAACATTATCTCTCCCAGTTTCCTAGTGTTATAACCATGAAAATTCTAGATAAGACCCAAGTCTCAAGAATGTTGAAGCGCAGTGCCTTCCGAGATACACTTGTGGAATAAGGTGGTTTCGTCGAAACCACTTTCACCAAGATGTGGTATTACGTGTCTTAACATGTCAAATCCACCACTCATGGAGCGGGCGACGACTAGTCATATCACTCTGCTTCATTCGCTCGATACTTCAAAGCCATGTCATGTCAGCTGAACACTACCATGTAACAAAATCAAAAGCTAATCATTCAAAATGGACTGGCCGAGCATGGAAACCAAATGCTCTTTGTACGTAATCTGTCTTTGTTTCATAAATGGAGTTCTGTAATTACCACTCCCCAAGTATGAAGATATTTCCATATCCATAACCATAGTAATATTCAAGCTGCTCGACTTCCTGCTCTCTATAAAGACACATTTCGATATCCCCAACCTGAGATACATGGACAAAGCTAAGTCACATGAGACTGGTTATTTGAGCAACATGTTAGGCTTTCCTACGACTAAGGAGGAAAGGGTCCTTGCGCACCTTCTAGCAACTAAGTTCCACACAGATCCGATTATAGACTCACGATTGGAAGTCAGGTTGAATCCCACTATAAAGGATTTAGTCATCAACAGGCCAGCCGCTAAGAATAAAAGGAGTAAGTGGCATAAGAAGGAGAAATCTACGGTGGAAGCGGCCGAAAGTGTTCGAGAAAATCAACCAGTCCGGTTAGACTCTTCTTTAAAGGCGGAGATCACTAAGCTGAAGTAAGTATTCAACTAAGATAAGCATGTCTCAACAAATTTTGAACAACCGATAGCAGAGGTAAAGAGTACAAGAGATGATAGGCATGTTCTTCAACATCCTTTTTTACAATAGGATAACTATTGTCATCACCCTTTTGTAATTTTGTGATTAATATGGTTATATAAATACATAAACGGATTTTAGATTGTTTTATTACAATTTCTATCTGGTGATGTTATGACTCTTGTTTTCTTTTATAATAAGTTTTTCTTGTAATCTTATATTTTATTTTCATCTGTCTAAATCAGAAGAAATTAAAATTCAGAATTATTTTTAATTAATGCTTCAATGCGGTTATGTGTTTATTTTTCTTTTATTATTATGCAATTTAAACTCAGACTCCTCACCTTCCAAGTGACTTCATGCACATTAACTTGACCTATTCATTTATATTATCATGCATAGCAATATTACAAGGTAAACGCTTCTCCGCGCACCTAAATCTATTGTGTATTTCTTCTTCTTCGTACATACTACTTATGTGCACTACTCTGGCATTGTGTGCCAATATCTACTGCACACCATTTTGATATTGTGCATTGATATTCCACATGCATTTTCATCCTATGCATGCACCATAGCAAGTTTAACATATTCCTTCAAGCTCAAATATCTGCGCACACTACTGAATACACCGTCGTGAAGCAACTTATACTCATACTTATGTGTGTACCAACAAAACTCCTCTGCATTAAGCAATACCTGCACACCCCATGTGCACCTTACTATGTGTGTTCTTACCATGCAAGGCTAATTTCAGCACGTGCATCTACACATAATAATCTTCTGCGCTGTGCCACAATTTACCGTGCACACTAGCACGCCACGGTTTCCCGTGCGGTGCCAAATTTACCACGCATGCCAGTATGCCAACCTTTTCCAAGTACACTCTATGACTCTAATTCTAGTCACTTCGAAGTTAATTTTCTGTGAATATTCACTTCAATTTCACCCTTCTGGCCCATCCAAGCTCAGTGTTGAACTGAGGCTCTGATACCACACTGTAATGATCCCCACATTCAACTTGAGGCCGGGGTACGCCACTCCAGAGAAACCACTCATGCTCTGATGCCAGTCGGTAACATTCCCAGCCATCAGGTTGGGCCATGCTACTCTAGGGAACACTTTCGTTCCCATACTGTGGAACATATAGTAGCATACCCAGTAGTCAACTAAGCAATGCCACCTAAATTTACTCTTTAGACTGCATGCAACTAAAACATATACATACAACACACTCGCGGAAGCTTTACATCTAAACATAAACAAACAATTACTTTCTATAACATACAACTTTTATATTAAAATAACATTAATTACCGATTTGGATCATTTACAGGAAATTACCCATAAGCACACAAGCAATCATAGTCACATATATGATAAAATCGTAACATAGGCATGTAAATAACAAAACAACATATCCATATATCATACAATTGGTACTTATCTTAGAAAGACTATCACCAACTACTTACAGACCGTCCATGAACCTCCCAGCCATAGAATACACTATTCATTACTCTCAACAGTGAATCACCTATGAGATAGGACTGAAATCCAACCAGGGTAAAGGGATTCCTATCCAGGATAAGGCTCATGGACAACAGGAAAGAACCCATATCAGGTTCTCACTCAACTAACAACCTACAACCTCTCATTCCCCACATGCATATCCCACCCAAGGAAGTGTTCCCCTTATCTTCTCAGCAGTCCCTCAGTTGCCCCACTTCCCTTCCAAGGTTTCAGCAACATGCCAGACCAAAAGTCTTAGAGCATAGTAGCTATAGTTTATCACCTGCGGAAATCAATCCCCAACAATTCTCTCTCTCAGAGAACTGCTCACAAGCCTGACAACCCACTTCTTCAATCCCTCTCCAAGCTAACTAGGTACACCAACCAAAAAGGACGGGGAAACAAGCTTCGGAAAGGTGAAATGGTTGTCTCAACGATAACGAAATGTATGAGTGAAATGGTCATGGAGTCATTGACTGGGTAAATGAGTGTGTTTTGGAATCACTGTGAACTCTTTGTCAAAAGTGATGGTCTTCCTGATGGTCCCCCCTTCCCCCCGTTTGTAAGGTATATGTGAGAAAAATCCCCCCTTGAGCTAAGTTTCCCCACGATATGAATGCATGTCCCCAAATTGACACTTGTCATATCAGAAGGTAATTTTGTCCACTTGTCCCCAACTTTAGAACTTAGGATAAACTAATTATCCATACTTTGTGTTTTAGTAAATATTAATATAATATTCCCTTGACTTTTGGCCCTCCCTTTCCCTAACTGGAGAAGTTTAGTCCCCCATCTCTTTTTTCATGGTCAGTCTACGCGCAGTGATGTATTTTATATTAATCATGAGTCATGTACAAAGTAGGCGCTCTAGACTTTAACATCTAGGCATGCTGGCCTAATTCCAAGACATAAGCATTCCGACTTATAATACTGGCTCACCAGCCTATAATGCATATTATATACACAAAGGTTTGTTGACCTTAATATTGTGTGCACTTAGTTACTGCGCATTGTATCCTCTATCTTTAAGGTTGCGCGCACCTTAGTTACTGCGCACGGTATTCATAAATGTGCACATTACATCCCTTTACTATGCATTATATGCGCACACCGTGCCATGAAAGGTGTATTACAAAAATGATGTTTAAACAACTCACTAGCTTAAATATACTTGGATTATATTTACATTTGGGTTCAGCCGAGGGATATTACGGAAATTCTCATAAAGTGTTCTTCCCCCTACATTTATTCCTTAGGGAATATTTCTCATCACAATTGTAGCAAATACCTTGTGGGTCTTGAGAGGTGATAAGGATGGAGAGGGATTCATAGGGGGGGAATAGTGGGATGGGTATGAGGAATAAATGGCATATTTTTTATCTAAGCATTCACTACATTTTGGGCTTTCTAGGATGTTTGAGAGACTTTCAACAAATTAACACGATGAGCCATTACAAATTGTGCACATGTCTCTTTTTTCATACCTCTAATAAAATATTCCTTGAAAAACGTATTGTAAATGCCCTCGATGCAGATGGCTAGTTGGTCAAAGGAAGATATGAAATATTATATTGTGTCAGATCATTTAAGCTTGGTTGGTCGTCCCAAATAATGAATGTTTGTTGCACGCATGGAGATATAAGACAAATTGTGTCCTATAAATATAACCCTCATGGAATTTCTTATGCCACTTCCACAATTGCCAACATTTAGGATCAAAATACAATACACCCACATAAAGTTTCATCAAGACATCTATGATGCCATGTAGGGAAAAGTAATGTTCCATCCGAGTGACCAATATTGTAGGGTTGGACCCATCAAATTTGTTGAGATTGACTAGGATTTATGTGCCACATGTTATTCCTTTGAACATGACTAGTGGAGTGGAGTGATACCTATTGGGATTGGATAACTCAAACCCTTCCTTTTGGGGAGGCTATTCATGCCATTGATAAATAAAGGATTGTGAAGTGAGGGTTTGATTTTGCATCACCGTGATTTTTACCATCTAGTAAGGTAGTGACTCTAGGTTGGCTATCTTGTCACAGATGCCATCAATATTTTTCTAAGAATAGCAATGGTTGTGGTCTATCTTGTCTCGTAAGTCATTTCATAAATTTTGAGAGTGGAGACTTTGTTGGAGAGTTTTATGCATCTAGTGGTATCCATAGAGATGTGCTAGTGTTCTGGGAGGGTATATCATAATGACTTACTAGAGAGTGGTACCATGGTGGTTAGATAGATGCAAGGATTCTATTGAGATATGCATTAAATAAGGTTAATTTCCTCTTCTACTCTGATTGGATTTGTACTTCCCACCTAAATATTTAAAGTATGCTGACATAACTCCCAAATTATCAATATGAAAATTTATGTAGAAATTGCATTGACTATCAATAGAGGATAAGGTTTTGAGGGAAAGGAAGTGTTACAAGCTATATCTCTTCAATATACATGGAGGGTCCAATAGTAGTATTGGACCCAATCTATTAGGGAAAAAATTAAGGAGGCTTGATTAAGCCCCTAGTCATACTATTGACTACCTAGGTACTAAAGAGTAATCTTCCTAAGTGTTATTATGAGTTCAGTATAGAATCAAGATAGTCAATAAGATGATCTAAATATAGTTTCAAGAAAACTAGGGGACTTCTAATATACTCGAGGGTATGTGGAAGTGGAATTTCATATACAGGTGCTATCTAATGAAGTATTATTCCAAGGGATACCAACAAGGGTTACAAGGGTGTTTAACTAGTTGAAACCATTTGTACCTTCTATGTGTATTCTCCATTGATCATAGATTTACCACTAATGAAAAGTCACCCCATTATTTATAGACATTGGAATACATCTCTAACCTAAAAATAAATATCTAAAAATATCACCTTAGGAATGTTTTCTAATACCACATGCAGAGTTTCTTATTAGCAAATAGAATATTTGGAGAATAAATAATTGACTATAGAAAGATTTAGAGAAAAAACTGATAGATATAACAATAATAGGCAAGTGTAGGAGAATCAAAATACCACAATTAGCAATAACTTTATTAATGAAATCAATTCTCATGTGCGTGTTTGGAGGAAACCTCCAATTTCAAATTGAGTAGAGATCTAATTTCTATATGATTCATAAAACATCTCATTTCCTTGCTTCTACTTCTTTATATAGTTTATGTCTAACCATGTAAAATCTTTCTAGTAGGAAACATTTTCTAGTAAACCTTCTTACAATTATTTATTTTACGCTATATATACTAGATGGCCCTTATTTAATAGAGATGGACTCAATACATAACAACCCATTTATCTACTTAAAGAGGTTAGGGTATGACCCTAACAACAACTAATTTAATCTTTGCATTAACTAAGTTTCAATTGATTCTACTTCTCTTAAACCCTTAGAATTATATCATTATGAACCCTACAAGTGTGCACATCCATCTTCAATATATTGATAGTTTCTAAGAAATCTAATAGCTCAATTATTTCTCTATCCCAATTAGACTTTGTCTCCGCATTTCCTACATTGCTATTGAAGCCCCCAACTTATTTTTCATGATTGTAAGGATTTTGTCAATCCTCTATGTTTCTTCTTCAATAGTAATATTCAATTGTTATCTTTAATCATCCTTGGTCTCAAAAGAACTGTTCATATAATTAAATTTGTTAAATATATTTCATTTCCAAATTTGGAGATTTTTTATTATATATGCTCGAAAATATCCACATTCTATTTTTTTTTTCGAATAAAGGATATAGACCTTTTTCTTGACAAATTATGAAGAATTCAGATGTAATTATCCATAATATAAGATTTCATAATTAGCCCCTTATGGATCGTCTTTCTAATGACTATACCCATGTTGAATTTTGAACTTTGAATTAAAATCTATAGCTCTCAAAAATCACCATTTCTACCCATTTTCTACACTTTTCTCACTAATACAAGCAATGCCAAAAACTAGTTTCTACCATATGTAGAAGAAAATCTAATGAGAATCAAAAATTATTTTGTATTGGTCATAGACAATACTTATTATTGATACTCAAGAACCTTTAGATTAGTGATCTAATGTTCAACCGTTTTTGTGTCAATTTGGAATTTTCAACTTTGTCTTTTTTTTCCCTTTCTACATACAAGAATTTTTGGGCGAAACTACTATCTCTCAAACAAAAAAAATATCAATAATTTTCACTAATAAAAATATGTGTAGGAGATCGAAATTTAAGATTTTAATTATGAGTAAAGACGGAGTGAGAAAGATATTTTCTTCCTCAAGGACAGAGTGTGATAATAGAAACACCAAAATTCTAGCCTAAGCCTTAACATTTATAATATAATAAGTATCTTTTGCCATGACCACTTTTCTCAATGTCAAGCAATAGCTTTTCTTCTTGAAAGGTAGAATACGTAATATCGCTGCTAATATTTTGGTCTAAGATTTAACATTTTTTTTTTGTAAGTAAAAGAGATTGTATTACGTTAAAGAAACATCATGTCAATACAATGTTCAGAGTTTTCCACCTATTCTGCCACATGCATGGAAACCAAAACAAGTGGCATGCAAGAAAATTTAGACGTGACTATTGCCAGAAACCAACACGTGGCTATTTCCATAAACCAAATTTTTAACAAAACCAAAATTGACTATAACTAGTTCCTATGGAATAAAATGAAAGAAAATCTAGAGGTGTGGAAAACCAGAGCGTCCTTCATTGTTGTAAGTGAAAATGAGCAGTTGGATGCAATTAAGAAAATGCTTCTGATTCGATGCACTAGACAGGGAGTTGAACAGGAGGTCCATGCAACTGTTGAGGATGCTCTAATTGTGAAGTTGGTCCTCCAAGTTCCAACGCATATCGATGATCGGCTGAAGGTGGTCATCCAAAAAATGGTGTGGGTTGAGCAAGGGTTGCTCATTGTTCCCAACCATTTCCTCATGAGGAACTGCGACTGCATCAAAATATGTTAGTGGAGTCTCTTCCATGGCGAGTTTGTGGGTGGAATTACGTGCTATCCAATCTGCCAACCAGGAAGGGGGAATTTCTTCCTCAACCACACAACTTCCTAGCTTCATTGTTGGGAGAGCCGGCAGGATAGTGATGGTGAAAGGATTTGGATGAGCTTCAACAATTTCCATCACATGAGGAGGAATTTATTCCTCAATTGGGAAACTCCCAGAATTGGGCATGGTATCGAAGAGGTGAGGAGGCGAATTCGAGACGTTGAGAGGAGGTTGAGGAATCTCAATCCAATTATGACCGGTGCGGTAGGGGCTAGCAGAGATGGTAGGGAGAATAGAGGGTTGCAGGGGGTCTAGGCGATCGCGTCGAGCTATGATGCTATAATAAGAAGGCCCTCTTTTTTGGACTTACCTCGCTCTCTTGGCATGGTGGAGGAGTTACAACAGGGAAGGGGACAGAGAGGCAAACCAGGGTTCCAGTCCAACGAAGAGAATACTAGGGGCATGATGTAGTTGAGGAATAGACTAGAAATGGTCACTAGTAGTGGGATGGAAGCCACTAGATAGATAAGAGAGTGCCCGCGGAAAGGAGGCTTGGAATGCCAAATGAGAATGAGAGCCAAAGGAAAATGTTGAATGGGAGAATGCCTGTGAGATCTTACCTTCATAGAAATCGTTGAAGTGACACCAAATTCTTCGTACATGCTCTAGTGCTCTGTAATTGGTTCGCGTGGAGATTCATTAAATTTGCCTTGACATAACAACGCACTAACATCATTGCAACATGAATACTAGTCATGTTGAGCAGGCTAGATGCAAGGCTGGTGACTGGGGGTATTAACTTCCAACACCACATGAGTGTCAGGTTACCTCTGCTAGCCAGATGTCACCCCATCCGAAGGTCTAAGATTTAACATTACTTTGCTCAATGCCAAGAAGTTTTATTTTCACAATTAATTTTTATAATGTTAAATAAATAAAATGTTTTGCAGTGATAATATAAAAACCAAAAAAATTAATAAACAAGTTGGATAGATTAAAAAAAAAAAAAATTAAAACAAAATTAACTTAATTAAAAAAAAAAAAAAATTGAATCTATTAAAAAATAATAATAAAAACAAAGTTAACTTAATTAAACAAAAATAGTTTAAAAAAATTATATTTCATTTTTATTATATTATTTAATTTCATAATTTATATTATTGTTTGTAATTATGTAAATACACTCTAAGGAGTTTTTAAAACGTTTAAAAACTTTGTTACACAGTTTATTTCATAATTCGTATTATAATAGTTTATGAGTAGGATTTTATTTTATATTATATTGTTATAGTTATGAGTTTGTATTATAATAGTTTGGATTTTATTTTATATTATATTTCTTTTATACTATATTGTTGTAATTGATGAGTATTGAGTATTTTATATTATATGAATTTAAGTTTATTAAATTTCAAGATATTATTAAAAAAAAATGTCAAATCAAAATTTAAGGAAAAAATGTGGTGTGATAAAGAGTTAAAGGAAAAAATAAAATGAAGGTATTATAAAGATGTAATTAACCCTAATCTAGAAGATCAAAATTATCTATTTGTTTTGCCAAGTGTAAAGAAAAAAAATAAACATTGTTAAGATAAGAACAAATTCTCACTAGCTCCATAGTAAAATTGGGCGTTGGTCAATTCCTAAAACTCCATGGGATGAAAGAGTGTGTCACCTTTGTGACACTAAGAAGGTTGAAGATGAAAAGCACTTTCTCTTAGATTGTCCAACCTATACCCATATTAAATCTCATTTTCAAAATATTGATCACACTACCAACCTTCCTAACCTCTTAACTCAACAAAAATATGGTGATCTTGGAAAGCTTCTCTTAATGCTTTTCGAGCACATAAACAAAATTCTAAAGAATCACAAATAATCACTTACCGTCGTAAAATCCTATAGACCAAATAAGTCTTAGTGGAAGTTAATCATCATCATCAATATAAAAAATTGAAATCAAATATATTTTAAAAATTAAAATTATGTTTTCGTATTAATAAAAAACTCAAATATTTATCAAAATACGAAAAAGTGAAATCAAATATATTTTAAAAATTAAAATTACTTTTTTATATTAATATAAAAAACATAGATATTTACAAAATAACAAACAAATAACAAAAATGAAAATTGTCCACTTCCAACCTAAATAAATAAAATAAATTAAAATCAAATATATTTTGAAATTTAAGATTACTTTTTTATATTAATATAAAAATATATATATTTACAAAATAACAAACAAAGTAACGAAAACGAAACTTGTCCACTTACAACCTAACTTAAAGATACAAACTACGTCCTCATAATTTACACAATAGGATTATTTTTAGATTAATTAGTTCAAACATATGACATAAAAAACTTAAAATAAAAATCTACATGCATAACATAAAGTTCATTAAAAAGGAAGGCATAATGGTAAACATGCAAAAAGGAAAATTATAAGCGAAGTCCAAGCTTCCTTTGTGTCCAACAAATATATAATCACAATAATTTACAATAATTAAGGTTAATTAGAAATATAGTATTACCATATTTATTTTGTAAATTATTATTATTGTAAATTATTATTGTTGAAATATCACAATATAGAAGAAAACCAATTATTTTACCTCAAATAAAATCTCTTAAATTATTACTTTACAATGTCGTTTGTTGAAGTATCACAATATGTTGTAACATTGTAGAAAACCAAATTGTTTACCTCAAATAAAATCTCTTAAATTATTATTTTTTAATGTCACAATGTGTGGATTATTTAGGGAAGATAAATTCATTGGGTAAAAACTCTCCTAACTCGCCATGTTGGGAAGGGATGTTATAGAGTCATGTTGGAGAGGGTAGTTACAGGGAGTCCAACAAAATTCTTCTTGGACACCAAAATGCAACAAACCATTGATAAATGTAGCAATGCAATATAACTTTTGATCAAAACTACAATGAAACTTAAGCATTGATATAGGAATGCTATAATGTGACTAACCATTGATGAATGTCACAATGTAGCATAATCATTGATTGAGGAATGACGTAATTTGACAAAACCATTCACGAGCTTCACATTGCACCATAACCAATGAGTAACATCACATTGCAACATAACCATTGATGAATGTCACAATGTAACATAAATATTGAGAAACAATATGGTCAATCGTAAATATATTCATGCTATATCTAATTCGTAAATTATTATTGTTGAAATGTCACAATATGCCATATATTAAAGAAAACTAAATTATCAACCTCAAATAGAACCCATTTAAATTATTAATTTCCAATATCGCAATCTATGGATTACCGAAGGAAGAAACAAATTCATTAGGTAGCCCCTCTCCCATCCAATCATGATGGATAGGACTATCACAGACCCATGCTAGGGAGGTATTACATGAAATCCAACATAACCCTCCAAGGATGTTGTAATGCAACATAACCATTGAGGAATGTAGCAATGCGACATAACCCTTGATGAAAGTTGCAATACAACTGAAGCATTGATTAAGGAAAGTTGTAATGTGATATAACCATTGATGAATCCCACAATGAAACATAATCATTGATTGATGAATGTTGCAATGTGACAAAAGAATTCATGAACAATGCACTATTCCATAACCATCTAATAATGTCGCAATGGGGCATAACCATTGATGAAAGTTATAGTGCAACATAAAGATTGAATAACAATACAGTCAATCACAAGCATAGTCATACTATATCTACTTTGTAAATTATTACCACTGAAATGTTGCAATGTGTCATAATATTAAACAAAGCAAATTGTCAACCTCAAATAAACCTCTTAAATTATCACTCTTCAATGTTGCAATGTGTGGAATACCTAGGGAGGAAAAAAATTCATTAGCTAACTACTCTGTCAACTAGACATGTTGGGAAGGGATATTATAAAATCATGTTGGGGAGGGTTGTTAAAAGGAATCCAACATAACCCTTAAGGGATGTCACGATGTGACATAACCATTGAGGAATGTATCAACGTGACATAAATGAAAGTTGCAATGCAACTTAGCTATTGACAATGTAATGTTATAATGTGACTTACCATTGACGAACATCACACTATGACATAATCACTAATTGAAGAAGGTCACAATGTGAAAAAACCATTCACAAGCATTGTGTTGCACCATGACCATTTAATAACATTGCATTACAACATAACCATGGATGAACATCACCATGCAAAAAAACCATTGAGAAATAATCTGGTCAATCATAATGATAGTCACGTTATATCTACGTCATAAATAATTATTGTTGAAATGATAGAATATATTGTACATTGAATAAAACCAAATTTCCAAACTCAAACTGATGTAGGAGCATCTCAAGCGAGCCAGCGCAGAGACAACGAACAGCTGGAAAAGCGCCCAACACAAATTTTGAAATATCTTGAACCATTAATTAAACATCAAGTGGAGTCGCACTTGTATAATGTAAACAGACCTTGAATGATTTTCTCTCGTCCTTAGTAGATATAAGGCATTTATGGTAGTTAATGTAGATAGATAGAATTGAATGTTAGATTAGACAGTTTTAGAGCACAAGAGGGAAACAGGATATAGACACCCTCATTTGTGTATTGTAACATTATTATGAGAGCATGAACATAATTCAAAAGAGCATAGGAGGAGAAGTAGAGAGAGTTGTGTAGCAGACTCCATGTACAGAAGTTCTGAATTAATACAAGAAAGTTGTGACTCAGACTCATGGTGTCCATATATTCTCTATGTATGCCTCTTTGAATGTTATGCTCATGAATTTTTTACTCTTTCTGTCATGCAATTACTTTATGCTATGTATGGATGATTTTTTGTTGAATGTTTGAAATCTGAGAGGAAAGAGGCGAGGAATGAGTTTCAATTGTTTCTCTATTTGAGAAAGAGTTCCTGCAAGGAGTGCAGTTGAATTGTCCACAAGGAGTGTGTCGACAAGGTGTTCAGGGGTTTGTCTCTGAAAGCTCAGGAGAGATAGCTATTGTTCTCATTTCCACAGAAGTGCAGTGGGCACAGGAGTCGTGCAAGGAGTGCGCAGGATGAGCGAAGTCTCAGGGTTGTGGACCTGAGTGGAGTATTGAGAGACTACTACTGCAGGTGTGCGCAGAGTCGAAGGTTTTCAACACTTGGAAGTGGTTGAAAGTCATCCGCAAGGAGTGTGTGCAAGGGTTTTTCTGGAAGACGCAGAGTCGTGGAAAGCTTGGAAGGATTTGAAACTTCGAAGGAGTTGAAGGAAGGCACGAGGCCAAGTATCTTAAAAGGTTGAAGGAAAGTGTAGTAACGAGGGACCGCAGGAGGACAAATTCTAAGAGGAAGAACGGATGGTCAGAATTCTCTGAGGAGAAACTACGAAGTCATGTAAGCCATTCGATCTCATGAAGGAGCAGGGAAGTTACGACGAAAGTGTCGAAAGGTTCTAAGCTCAGGAGGAGTAGGACCATAGATCTAAGGCACAAGGGTCGTTGGATTTACATGTGGACTCAATATCTGGATTTCGTAAGTTGAAGTTCTGTAAACTTTGCAACAGGAATCGCGATATCCCGAATCGCGAAGTCCCGAAGGCTAAAGGATTGTGTGGGCCACAGGAGAGCCAGTTAAGCGGATAGGTGGCGCACGAGTGACACAGAGTCAAACTCCGTTGACCGTTTCGGAGTTTCATGGAGTGAAGTTCCGAATACATTGCATTAGGATTCGCGATATTGCAAAGTCCGAAGTCTCGATGGAGTGAAGGATCGTTGAAGGTCAACCTTACGAGCGCATCGACGTTTCAGCAAATTGGGTTTCGGGAATCACGGAAAACAAGTTGTTGGACACCGCGACCTCTAAAATCGCGATAGGGAAAAGTCCGAAAGAGAAAGAGGAAGGGTCAGCATTGACTATTTTCGGGTTTCGGATATTTGAGAGACATGCACTTGACCTATGGATTCGCGAAAGTGCGAAGTCTGATCTCCCGAAGTACAAGGGGGAAATTCTTGAATTTGTTGTGGGTGCAAATTTCCCGAAAGGGAAATAGAAGAGCCATTTCGAAAGATCTTCGGGCTAGCGAAGGGATAAATATCCTACATTGACGTGGACCTTCTGACCAATGGGTTATGGAGGGAGCATGCGTCATCATTTTTGGTATCAGAGCACATAAAGGTTCTTTTCTTTCTGTAACAAAGAAAAAAAAAAAGGAGAATTAATCATGCCACCAAGGAGAAGGGACAGATAAACACCCGATAAGTTAGAGGATAGGGAAATTTCGAGAAGAAGAGGTAGGCAGATGACTGATCTAGCCATGGAGAAAGAAATGCATGATTTATGCGCTAGACTTGAAGACATGGAGACAGCACAGAGACGCATAGTCAGTGCTGGGGATCTAAGTGATTCTGAAAGTGAAATTGAGGCTGAACGTGAAGAAGAAGTTGCAACCGAAGATGCAGCAAACGAACGTTTGATCAGGGATATTGCAAGAATGGGTGCAAGAGAGAAGATGGACATTCCAGTTTATGAGGGAAACTTGGATGCAGAGGAGCTTCTACACTGGATTAGAGCTCTAAACACATACTTTGACTATGAAGAGGTCGAAGAGGACAAAAAGGTCAAGCATGTTGTCACAAGATTGAAGGGACATGCAGCATTGTGGTGGGATGAACTACAAGATGACAGACGCTGGAAAGGTAAGTAGAAAATAAAAATCTGGGATAGAATGATTGCAAAGCTGAAGGCGAAATTTATCCCCAGGGATTATGAAATTACTCTGTTCAGGAGAATGCAGAACATGAGACAGAAGATGATGACAGTGAAAGAATACACTGAAGAATTATACAAGATGAACATCGGGGCAGGTCATCGTGAAAGAGATGATGAAAAAGTTGCCAGATACATGAATGGCCTGAGATACGACATCCAGGATGAGATGAGCATGGTAACCATCCGAATGGTGGAAGATTCTTATCATATGGCTCTGAAAGTGGAAGAGAAGTTGAGCCGAAAGCAGGGTCAGAGAGGCCGAGGTAGAAGTCATCCCAGAGGCAAATCGGTTGCCCAGGATAAATATTAGAAACCCAAGGAGGACTGGAAGAAGCCTCAGACTCGAAATGAGAGAAGTGGAACCTCACAGAGAGGGAAATATGCTGAACAGAGGGGGAAGCATACCGAACAAAGAGGAGATTATGCTGACAATAATACTTTTCCTCGTACTAGAGGTAGAGGAAGAGGAAGAGGTGGAGTAATAACATGCTTCACATGTGGAAAGAATGGGCACAAGTCTTATGAGTGTCCAGAGAAAAAGAAAGAGAGTGGAGAAGCTCACATCACTAAAGCACAGAGGCGAGATGTTGAGGCAGAAGACACTAAAGGCGGAAGATCGCTGATGATGCGAAAAGTTCTTTTGACACCAGAAAAGGAGGTGGAGAGTTCAGTCCAAAGGAACAGACTTTTCCGAACTGCTTGCAAGACCAAGGACAGGGTATGCAAGGTCATTGTGGACAGTGGTAGCATGGATAATCTCGTTTCTACAGAGATGGTAGAAAAGATGGAGCTGGAGATGATTGATCATCCAAGCCCATAAAGAGTTTCGTGGCTACAAAAAGGACATCGGGTGACTGTCACTAAACAATGCCTAGTTGAATTCAAGATAAGAGGATATAATGATAAGATATTATGTGATGTTATTCCTATGGATGTTTGTCATCTATTGCTGGGTAGACCATGGCAATATGACAGAAATGTGATTCATGATGGGAGAATGAACACATACACCCTAGAGAAGAATGGGAGGACTCACATGTTGCTTACAATCAAGGATAAGGAGGTGAAACTGGAAGTAAGAAACACTGTACTTCTCATGAGTGGGAAGGAAATTCTTACCGAGGTTAAGAAGAAGGAATATCCACAGTTTATTGTGGTCAGGAAACCGAAGATTATTTTGACCAGCACAAGACTAGACGATTTACCAGAAGAGATTCAGGAACTATTGGAAGAGTTCGCTGACATAGTAGTGGACAAACTACCTCATTCATTGCCACCGATTAGAAGTGTGAGTCATCATATTGATCTCATACCAGGGGCCAGTTTTCCAAACAAATACGCATACAGATTGACACCGCAAGAGAATGAAGAGGTTAAAAGGCAATTCCAGGAGTTGTTGGACAAAGGATGTTGGCAAATATTGAACAAGCAGCGAATGCGTGTTGATGGTTGTTTTCATTGATGGGAAGTTTGTAGACAACGAATGGTTGTTGAAATTGATGGATTTGTATTAGTCAGATTGCAACAAGATCACGGTTCAATCGTAACCATTGAATCCAAAACAGATCTGGACCGTAATTTACAGTCCTTGTCAGAGAGAGGATCTGAGCCGTCAGATCGGAAGCTAATACCCGTCAGCCACCAGATCTACAGAAGCTGCGAGGGAGATAAGTCATCAGGGATCGGGACTTTGAAATGTCCAATTCACTCGACAACAAAAACCCCGAAATCGCGATATGCGATTTCATGATTTGATCGCAGTCGTTAAATCAAGCTTAAGAGATGGACCGTTGATTTTGCTCATCGGAGAATCAGGAATAGGAGTTTCATGAGTCTCGTGAACAATGACAACGAAAACACCGAAATCGCAATATGCGATTTCGCAATGTAATCACAGTCGTTGGATAAGAAGTGCTCTGGACCGTTGATCACAGCCCGTATCGGAGTATCGGGGATCGGGACTTTGTAATGCCAAAATCTCTTGACATCAAGAAATTTGAAATCGCAAAACACGATATTGCGATTCAATCGTAGCCGTTGAGCCAAGATTGCATCTGAACCGTTGATCCAACTCACGACAGCAGACCACGTCAGCAAGGGACACGTGGCACAACCAGGGAATTACAGGTGTCAGGCAGATTCAACACTTCAGGCACATGTAAGTCACAAATTAGAGTGACACGTGGCAGGATCTAACACGTGTCAAACCACGTGTGACGTCAGCAGAGGCATCGGCGATCGAGACTTTGAAATGACAAAGTCACTTGATATCGAAAGTCTCGAAATCCCGAAGGGATCCGGACCGTCCATCTGAGGGACAGGTGTCGAAGATCAAGGCGCCGTCGGCATTTTTCTCATCGGGAAATCGGGGATCCCGTTGACAAGAGTTTCATGCAAGTCAGAATCGCGATCTGCGAAAACCCCTATGAGTGGGGGCCAGATGTCAGCACAACAGCGAAGGAGGACGGTGGCGTAGTGGAGGGAAGCTGTCAGAGATAAGTATGTGGTCACGGAGTGATGGTCACGTTGACCGGGAGCTAAGCTCAGGAGGGCTAGCGTATGAATGGAGCCATCGGGAATTGGAGAATCGCGATTCCGGAGGACTTGTGAATTTTGACATCGCAAATGTCGAAATCACGATGAGTGAAATCCCGATTAGATATGGACCATTGGGTCAAGTATTGATCGGAGCGCTTTTGTTCTTCCTCACACAATAACGCTTCAGTTATGAATCAGTTAAGAGAAACAGACTGATGATGACAAATCGGTTAGAGTTTCAGTTGCTAAGACAGATGTCCTTGTATTACCTATTGGAAGGGGAAGTGGAATCGTCAAGGAAGCGTGTATAAAAGAAAATGAGCGACACTGAATAGAGTGGTCGTTCTGAAGGAAAAATTAGTAAACAGTAAGAAAAATAAAGAGAGTAGAGGCATAACAAGAAATGAAGAAAATTCACAGAGCGAGATGAAATGCAGAGCAGAAGGACAGACAGAACAAAAGAAGAGCAGAATGAAAGAAGAAAGTGATGCAGAGTTGACCTGTTGAGGAAGAAGAATTGCAGAACAATTTGTTGAAGATCAGATTTACAAAACAAAGTAAAAATGGTAAGAAGTGATGTATCTGCATAAGTTGTCTGTGTATTCATTATTTAATATTTTAGGGAGGTTGGGAGGTGCTCGGGAGGACTATTGTCCTCAGAGTTTCAAGTGGAAGCTTGAACACAGGAAGTTGTTGCTTCCATCTGGTTTCAACCAGAGAAACTAGGGTGGCAAGGTGGTGCTAGGGAGAACAAGTGTTCTCTGTTATACAGGTTGGAGCCTGTGTAACTGGAAGTTGGTGCTTCCATCCATTTGGTGCTGGAGCTTTCAGGAAGTTGGTGCTTCCATCCAGTTGGTGCTGGAAAATTCAGGGAGTTGGTGCTTCCTACTAGTGGGTGCTAGAGAAACCAGAGAGTTGGTGCTCTCAAACAAGTTGCAGCTTGTAAAACAAAGGTAGAAGCCTCACATTGAGTTGGTGCTCAATTATAAATGCTGTACATAACTGAAAAAGACTGCCTATCATTTCGAATAAGAAGAGGTTTTCTCCCTTTATGGGTTTCCTCATGAAAATCTGTCTCTGTGTGTACTTTATGTGTGATTGATGGTCTTTACCTTTATTGTCCATATGATGTATATTATTGATGACCACATGAAGAGAGATTAACAATGTTTAATAAGTATAAAATTGTTTAAGCTCACATACAACTGATTCACCCCCCCCTCTCAGTTGTTTTAGTATTTCTAGCAATTGGTATCAAAGCCAGGTTCCTTTTATTTAAAGGTAGATCTGTAAGCTTAAACATGACAAGTCATGAAGGAACTTCAGCTTCTAAGCCTCCTCTGTTTGATGGAACAAATTTTTCCTTCTGGAAGATTAGAATGAGAACATACTTAATGGCCTTGG
>ML785704.1:756248-768749 GCA_009831015.1 Picea engelmannii | reverse complement strand
AAGGATCTATTTCATTATCCACTACAGAGGCAGAATACATTGCTGCTGCTACTTGCTGCACACAAATTTTATGGATGATACAAACTCTTGCAGATCTGAAGGTAACTTACACTGATCCTATTCCAATTCATTGTGATAACACAAGTGCTATTAGTGTCTCCAAGAACCCTGTTCTTCATTCAAAGACTAATCATGTTCCAATCAAGTATCATTTTCTCCGAGAACAAGTTACAAACAGAATTGTTCAGCTGAACTATATTCCTTCCAAAGAACATATTGTTGATATCTTCACTAAACCATTAGCAACAACTCCTTTTGGATATCTTCGTCAAAAGTTGGGAGTTATAAAATCTTGTGTCTAATATGTGCACCTGGTCAGGGGGAGTTCTTATTGAATATCTGGTAAATTTCCTAAATGCTTATAGATGATAGGGGGAATATGTTCTGCAACAAGATCAGTGGAAGAATGTTTCTTCCTTGTCATTCATGTCAAAGGGGGAGAAAGGAGTCGAGTTTGAAATGTTTCGAATGCAGAGAAGAGTCTGAATGGTCGAATGCAGAGGAGAGTTGAGCCTGAATGCATGTGTTTCCATCAATGCCAAAGGGGGAGATTGTTGGCAAATATTGAACAAGCAGCGAATGCATGTTGATGGTTGTTGTCATTGATGGGAAGTTTGCAGACAGCAAATGGTTGTTGACATTGATGGATTTGTATCAGTCAGATTGCAACAAGATCACGGTTCAATCGTAACCATTGAATCCAAAACAGATCTAGACCGTAATTTACAGTCCTTGTCGGAGAGAGGATCTGAGCCGTCAGATCGGAAGCTAATACCCGTCAGTTGTCAGATCTACAGAATCTGCGAGGGAGATAAGTCATTAGGGATCGGGACTTTGAAATGTCCAATTCACTCGACAACAAAAACCCTGAAATCGTGATATGCAATTTCACAATTTGATCGTAGCCATTAAAGAAAGCTGGAGAGATGGACTGTTGATTTTGCTCATCGGAGAATCGGGAATCGGAGTTTCACGAGTCTCGTGAACAATGACAACGAAAACCCTGAAATCGCGATATGGGATTTTGCGATGTAATCACAGTCGTTGGATAAGAAGTGCTATGGACCGTTGATCATAGCCCGTATCGGAGTATCGGGGATCGGGACTATGTAATGCCAAAATCTCTTGACATCAAGAACTCTGAAATTGAAAAACACGATATTGCGATTCAATCGTAGTCGTTGAGCCAAGATTGCATCTGAACCGTTGATCCAACTCACGACAGCAGACCACGTCAGCAAGGGACACGTTGCACAACCAGGGAATGACAGGTGTCAGGCGGTTTCAACACTTCAGGCACATGTAAGTCACAAATTAGAGTGACACGTGGCAGGATCTAACACGTGTCAAACCACGTGTGACGTCAGCAGAGGCATCGGCGATCAGGACTTTGAAATGACAAAGTCACTTGATATCGAAAGTCTCGAAATCCCGAAGGGATCTGGACCATCCATCTGAGGGACAGGTGTCGAAGATCAAGGCGTCGTCGGCATTTTGTTCATCGGGAAATCGGGGATCCCGTTGACAAGAGATTCGTGCAAGTCAGAATCGTAATCTGCAAAAACCCCTATGAGTGGGGGCCAGATGTCAGCACAGCAGCGAAGGAGGACGGTGGCGTAGTGGAGGCCAGCTGTCAGAGATAAGGATGTGGTCACGGAGTGATGGTCACGTTGACCGGGATCTAAGCTCAGGAGGGCTAGCATATGAATGGAGCCATCGGGAATCGGAGAATCGCGATTCCAGAGGACTTGTGAATTTTGACATCGTAAATGCCGAAATCGTGATGAGTGAAATCCCGATTAGATCTGGACCGTTGGGTCAAGTATTGATCAGAGGGATTTTGTTCTTCCTCACACATTAATGCTTTAGTTATGAATCAGTTAAGAGAAATGGACTGATGATGACAAATCGGTTAGCGTTTCAGTTGCTAAGACAGATGTCCTTGTATTACCTATTGGAAGGGGAAGTGGAATCATCAAGGAAGCGTGTATAAAAGAAAATGAGCGAGACTGAATAGAGTGGTCGTTCTGAAGGAAAAATTAGTAAACTGTAAGAAAAAGAAAGAGAGTAGAGGCATAGCAGGAAATGAAGCAAATGCACAGAGCGAGATGAAATGCAGAGAAGAAGGATAGACATAACAGAAGCAGAGAAGAATGACAGAAGAAAGTGATGCAGAGCTTACCTGTTGAGGAAGAAGAATTGCTAAACAATTTGTTGAAGATCAGGTTTACAGAATAGAGTAAAAATGGTAAGAAGTGATGTATCTGCATAAGTTGTCTGTGTATTCATTATTTAATATTTTAGGGAGGTTGGGAGGTGCTCGGGAGGACTGTTGTCCTCAGAGGTTCAAGTGGAATCTTGAACACAGGAAGTTGTTGCTTCCATCTGGTTGGAACCAGAGAAACTAGGGTGGCAGGGTGGTGCTAGGGAGAACAAGTGTTCTCTATTATACATGTTGGAGCCTGTGTAACTGGCAGTTGGTGCTTCCATCCAGTTGGTGCTGGAGCTTTCAGGAAGTTGGTGCTTCCATCCAGTTGGTGCTGGAACATTCATGGAGTTGGTGCTTCCTTCTAGTGGGTGCTAGAGAAACCAGAGAGTTGGTGCTCTCAAATAAGTTGTAGCTTGTAAAACAAAGGTAGCAGCCTCACATTGAGTCGGTGCTCAATTATAAATGATGTACAGAACTGAAAAAGACTGCCTATCATTTCAAAGAAGAAGAGGTTTTCTCCCTTTATGGGTTTCCTCATGAAAATCTGTCTCTGTGTGTACTTTATGTGTGACTGATGGTCTTTACCTTTATTGTCCATATGTTGTATATTGTTGATGACCACATGAAGAGATATTAACAATGTTTAATAAGTATAAAATTGTTTAAGCTCACATACAACGGATTCACACCCCCCCCCCTCTTAGTTGTTTTAGTATTTCCAACAAAGGATTGGTCAGAGAAAGCTTGAGTCCATGTGTTGTTCCAACAGTACTCAGTCCGAAGAAAGACAGAGGCTGGAGAATGTGTACTGACTCGAGGGAGATTAACAAGATAACCATCAGGTACAGATTTCCATTACCAAGGATGGATGATCTGATGGATTGCTTGAGTGGAGAAAAGTATTTTTCAAAGATTGATTTGAAAAGTGGTTATCATCAAATCCGCATGAGAGAAGGTGATGAATGAAAGACAACATTCAAAACCAACGAAGGGTTGTATGAATGGATTGTTATGCCGTTTGGCTTAACAAATGCTCCTAGTACCTTCATGAGGTTGATGAACGAAGTCCTGAGGGAGTTCATCGGAAAGTTTTTCATTGTGTATTTAGATGACATACTGGTTTTCAGTAAAACAATGGCAAAGCATCTGAAGCATTTGGCTATAGTGATGCAGAGGCTACAGCAGGAGAAGTTGTTGATAAACATGAATAAATCCTCATTCATGAAGACAGAGCTCATTTACTTGGGGTTTTTTATCTCTGCAAATGAGTTGAGAATGGATCCAGATAAGGTGGAGGTAATCAAGAATTGGCCATCACCAAAACATATTTTTGAGGTGAGAATTTTTCACGGATTGGCTAGTTTCTACCAAAAATTCATCAGGAATTTCAATGGAATTAGTGCTTAAATGATGGATACACAAAGAGGTTTTGACTCGATCTTTGTGGTGGTGGATAGATTTTCCAAGATGGCACACTTCATTCCATGTCAGAAGACCAATGACACAACTTACATTGTGAATCTGTTTTACAAAGAAGTCATTCGACTTCATGTCTTACCAAGGAGTATAGTTTCGGATCGAGACACCAAGTTCATAGGACACTTTTGGAGGACCTTATGGAAGAAGTTGGGAACTAAATTATCGTTTAGTTCAACTTATCATCCTCATACGGATGGACAGATTGAAGTGGTGAACAAAATTCTGGGAGACTTGTTGAGAAGCCTGGTGACAAAACACCACAACCAGTGGGACAACGTATTACCACAGGCGGAATTTGCTTATAACTACTCGGTTAACAGAAGCACGGGGCAGAGTCTGTTTCAGATTGTCTATGGCATGCAGGCAAGAGGAATTTCTGAGTTGAAGGATTCAGAACAGAATGCGACTAGGAGCGCTAGTGCAGAAGATTTCACAGAGGTGATGAAGGAACTTCACAGCCAGGTGAAGGAGCGATTGCAGAATTCAAGTCAAGAATATAAGCACAGAGCAGATCAACATAGGAGACAACTTCAATTTGAGGTTGTTGATTTGGTTCTGGCACATTTAAGGAAGGAAAGGTTCCCAAGAGGAACATATAATAAGCTAAAGATGAAGAAAATTGGACCATGTAGGGTCTTGAAGAAATTTGGGGCGAATGCTTACGAGATTGAATTACCCGATGGGATCGGAATTTCTCTGATATTCAATATCTCAGATTTGTACCCATATAAGGCTGAGGAAGAAACAATAGGAAATGAGTAGCCAGTGATTCAGTGGACAAAGCAGATGCCAGTTGCAGATAATCCATAGATGGAGCGCATACTAGAAAAAAGAAAAAGCAAGAAGACCAGGTGAAAGCAATACTTTGAATATATGGTCAAGTGGAAGGGCCATCCAGTTGAATATTCCAGCTGGGAGAACAAAGAGGAGATCCAGAAGCATGGACAGACCATACGTGAGCTCATGGACATGAGCCCATGAAAATTTTCAAGCGAGGGAGTATGATGCAAGAGCATCTCAAGCAAGCCAGCATGGAGACAACAGACATCTGGAAAAGCGCCCAGCACAAATTTTGAAATATCTTGAACCATTAATTAAACATCAAGTGGAGGTGAACTTGTATCATGTAAATGGACCTTGAGCGATTTGCTCTCGTCCTTAGCAGATAAAAGGCAATTATGGTAGTTAATGTAGGTAGATAGAATTGAATGTTAGATTAGACAGTTTTAGAGCACAAGAGGGAAACGGGATATAGACGCCCTCATTTGTGTATTGTAACATTATTATGAGAGCATGAACATAATTCAAAAGGGCATAGGAGGAGAAGCAGAGAGAGCTGTGTAGCAGACTCCATGTACAGAAGTTTTGAATTAATACAAGAAAGCTGTGATTCAGACTCATGGTGTCCATATATTCTCTGTGTATGCATCTTTGAATGTTATGCTCATGAATGTCTTACTCTTTCTGTCATGCAATTGCTTTTATTCTATGTATGGATGATTTCTTGTTGAATGTTTGAAATATGAGAGGAAAGAGGCGAAGAATGAGTTTCAATTGTTTCTCTATCTGAGCAAGAGTTCCTGCAAGGAGTGCAGTTGAATTATCCGCAAGGAGTGCGTCAACAAGGTGTTCAAGGGTTTGTCTCTGAAAGCTCAAGAGAGATAGCTTTTGTTCTCATTTCCACAGAAGTGCAGTGGGCACAGGAGTCGTGCAAGGAGTGCACAAGATGAGCGAAGTCTCAGGGTTGAGGACCTGTTGGCAGCCAATTCATTTTTTTAATTGCTCTTAAAAAATATGCCTACACCCCTTGTCTCATTAACGACAAATCATCGTCGCATTGTGCTACTAGACATTTGTTTCATTTTTGTGACAATTGCAATTTGATTTCGATTCAGTTTTCACAACTGAAAGTGTGGAAACACCTCTTTCATTGTTTGGATTGTCGTCGTCTTTTATTGGTTTTTCCGAAAGACACTTGACCATTGGTTTATCACTTGATTACAAAATATTCTTTCAAACTTATGTCCTTTGGCCTGCTCTTACCTTGATTGCGCATTTGGATCTGTTTGATTACTAAGCCATTGAGCATGAAGATTTACTGGTTACATTTGATCCTATAAAGGCTATGATTGATTTTGGTCTTATATGCTTTGATCCTTATTGCTATAAGCTCTTGACTCATTGATTATATGAGATTTTTTTTGGTTGCAGTGTTCTAAAAACTTTGAAATATAAACATTTGAATGTGCAACGAATGCATTGGTAAATTTATAAGGTCGATTTGAGAATAAAACCAATGGTTTGAGTTTCACAAAGGCGCATTGATTAATCTTTTGGATTTCAATTTTACAATCGATGTTCGGTGCATTGTTTTGTGAGTTGATATTACATTGAACGATCATAGTTTCAAAATATGCGTTGGCATGATTGAATTAATGTTGGTTTAAAACGTTTGATTGACACGACAGATCGTTGGTTAATGTTGGATTTCATGTTGGATTGAACTGTACACTTGGCGCATGATTATAACATATGGTGTTGGTTCTATTTCAGATGGATGGCACGTTGATATGGTTGTACACCTATTTGGTTGGACGAAACATATGGTTTAAACGATTATGATTATGGATGGAATAACACTGTACACAGTCATTAATACATTGCATGGCGGTGGTAATCCCACCACCTTCGCACGCATGCAGTTAATTCCTGCCTCTTTGAACACTGAAGCTGTTAAACCCTATCATTTTTTACCCTGTGAATTGTTTTGTTCAGTTCAAACCCCACCATGCACATAAGCCATGGCTCCTGTCGTAAGGGCCGAGCCCAATGGGTGCCAAGCACTTTTGATGTTTGATGGTGCGTATAGCGACCTGGAAAATATCGGGTGGCTCGCTTTCATAAGGAAGTTCGATGGTTACAACTTCACTGTGGCTCGGCAATTTGCGTTATCGTTCCATGGCTGCCGAGCCAAAGTTCGAGATGTCTAGCTTGAAATCACTGAATAGTTTCTCAGCTTGGCAACCAGCCTGCCTGTTACGGGACAAAAATGGTCGAAAAGTTGCAAGGTAGATGATGTCCCGTGGACATTACTGTTCCAATCTCGCACAGTGAACTCTTGCAACAGAGGTTTGCCTGCAAAAATGTTGAAACCTCGCTGGTATGATCTCTTGATGATTATCAAGCAATTCGTTACTTGTGAAGGTAGGTACGGGTTCATTTTCTTGTTTCACCTGCGTTTATTGATGGTTTTTATGGGTTTCAAACTCAGTATGCCCCACTATATTCATAGAAGTTTGTTCAAAATGGCTAAAAGGTACAAGCGTAACCAAGCTAATACCAGCCTCTTCCATTTGGGGTTGATTAAAATGATTTTGGTTTATGAATTGGGGTTACATCATGATTCTTGGAATGATTTTCTCATCCATAATGGCTTTGAAGAATCGAACCCTCCACAGGTTCATAAGCCCATGGTGACCGAAACCCAGCCTGTTCCCCCTGTTCCTTATAGCGTTTTTCTACCCAAACCTAAACCCGAGTCACCTACGGATTTGCCTATGGTTGTGACTAAACAGGTTGAAATTGATAAACCCGCGACCAAACAGCCTAAAGATAAAGCTAAAACTAATGCTAGAGGCAAGAAAAATGCAAGGTTAATTTCTCGCATGGCGAGGAATAAACCTAAACCCCCTACCAAATCAGAACCTATCGTGGTCAGCGAAGACTCTGATTCAGACATTGAACATTTTTTCGCCGAAGAGTATCCTTACTCCGAGGGCTTGTGTGGAAAACCTCCTTATGATTTTGTCAAGAATTTACCTCCTTGTCTGCGGGATAACCCTGACTTCCCTGGTATTGAACCACCCCATGGAACCCTCGGTGAATTGTCGAAACCCTCGACTGCTCAACCTGTTGCTCCACCTTGCGATCAGTGTGGGTTGTGGTTAGAGAGATACTACTTGGATGTCCCAAGGTTGCAATCCAAAATCCACGATTTGGAAAACCAAGTGGCAAAGCTCGCTGGTCAGAATGCAAAGGTGCAACCCAACGACAAGAAGCAACGAACTACTGGTTCAATCCTGTTCAAAAATGTCGAGTCTGCTACAACATTTGTCAATTCAAAATTGACATAGTCTCAGCAACTGCGATGGTATAATTTTCACTCATTTATACTACACTCTGTGTACATATTTCACTTGCTCTGTTACATAAGCATGCTTCGCTGTATATAATTTTTGTGGTGATAAATCAATTTTTGTTATAGTTTAAGATTCGATTGGATTTGGTTTTGATTCGATGGATCATCGAATAGATATGATTGTTCAAATTTAGTTCGATGCTCTGTTAATAAGACAAGTTGTTAATATTTTTAAAAATAGACTGTTGTTGGTATTTCAATTTTCGAATACAGTCAATGGTATGATTTGAATTAGTTATGAGTAAATATGATTGATAAATGGGTTAACTATTTTTGTATTTCAACCAGATCTGATACTTTTCCATTGATACATAACTAATTGCAACTTATTTGATTCTCATTATTGTTTGAATTGGATTCTGTTCAGGGTTTCGATATTGTTTCTATAATTAACTCAGTTAAGATTTGTGTTGATTATTGCCCAGTTCATGAATTCTGACGATTTTATCGCACCTCTGTCTATTGACTGTGTGGTGATCAAACATGAAGATTTTTGAGTCGATATTCATGGAGTATGATTTCATCCGATTACAAAGGAAGCTATTTACATATCGTGCTTTTAACTAAGTGATATCAATCTGCTGTTATGATTATAATTAGTCAATGATAGTTATGACCATACCTGTGAACTGTTTGAAACTCAGCGAACGAAGACTATGGCTGGATTCTATGGATATAGTTATGCATGAAATCGTGACGTCTTTCTATATTGGCAATGGATTAAACGATATGAATCTTATGCAAATCAATAATGATTGTTTTGTATCTCATACGATTTGGTTTAACATTGATTGCATTTATGAAATAGTCTCATTAAGATTTGATTCGATTTTATGTCAATTGGAAAAACAGAGCATTCTTACCCTGTCCCGATTGCATTTTTTTGGTTTGGTTTAATTTAAAGGATAATTTTAATTGAATTATTAGTAATTAGTTTTGGATTTGATTTTATTTGATTATATATAGTCCTGTTTGCTATTTTTGATTAGCTACAGAATCAGATGATTCTGTAGCTACGTTTGTAAAGTCAATTTTTTTATTATTTTCCTAATAAAACATCCTTCTAATTTGATCTTTGTGTTCTATTGCAGGAAAATTCGAATTGGCAATAGATATCATGAGCAGTTAGGGGATGATCTACAGATTTTACTTGCATTTTACTTCCTTAGTTTAGGTGATTTAGGGATTTTTCCCAGATAATGTAAACAATTTGCTATTATTCACAAGGATGTTTTACCTTGTGAGAAACCTATATAAACCTATGGTTTTGTAATAATCATCATCCTCAGTTGTGGGAGAACAAGGATATGTAATTCTGATTCAAACTGGAGCAGAATTGATGTTTTGTCATAGCTTTTGCTTTTCAATATATCAACATTGTGTTTCAAGTTTTGTATATCATTTTGTTTATGGTTTAGTATTACTTTGCTATCTAAATCAAATGCAAATGGTATAATTTCTTTACTGTTATACATATCTTGTTGCTTCCAAAGAGATAAAGGACATAACAGTTGTTGATTCATTTTGTGAATGATATCTTTGTCTTCTTCATAGATTGAATTATTATATAAGTTTTCTGCATAATAGGTTTCCCTTATTGCAGAGATTTATCATCATAAGATTGTTATGATTTTCTTTTATGTCTTGTTTGTCCTGTAAAACACTTCAAGGAGAAGCATAGCTGATCGTTTACGAGAAGCTTAAAGACTAAATGGTGTGAATTTCTTCCTCCAACCAGCTTAAGAAGTCATCTTACACAAGGAAGACTTCGAGCGTTTCTAGGTCAATTAGTTAGATGTTTACTGTGTATGTTAAGTAGTTTAATATAAATGATAGTTTAGTTACATTTATATTACATTGTTTAATTTCAGTAATATATATTAGATTGTTTAATTTCAGTAGTTCGTATTTCTTTTTCATAAAATACAAAAATCAAAAAGAGATTCATGACTGTCTTAGGGCAGAATACATATGATTTTTGCAGGTTTTAATCAAATCTGTAGGTTGTCCATAGTGTACATTTGTGAATAAGGAATATTATAGCTGATAATTAGATAGTTGATTTGAGTTATTATAATCATAATTAGTATCTTGTATATGTAACAGCTAGTAGTATATAGTTAGATTAGTGTAGTTAGTTTAATTTGCTTTATTAGTTTCTAGTTTCCTTTATTTTAGTTATTTTTCTTGTATTCAGTTATAGTTTAGTTTGTTTTAGTTAGTTTAGTAAGATTTCTTAGCTCAGATCATTCCTCTTTGGTTTTCATAGGAGACCTTAGAGCGGCCAACGGAGCCGTTAAACACGTCAGGGTGGTCCATTCCAAACAGCTTGGGTTATTTAGACAACCCCGGACCGGTTCCACTCTCCCAGTTGACGGACGGTCAATTTCGCCCATCAACAGGACCTGAGTGGAGTATTGAGAGACTACTGCTGCAGGTGTGCGCAGAGTCGAAGGTTTTCAACACTTGGAAGTGGTTCAAAGTCTGCCGCAAGGAGTGTGTGCAAGGGTTTTTTTGGAAGATGCAAAGTCGTGGAAAGCTCGGAAGGATTTGAACCTTCGAAGGAGTTGAAGGAAGGCACGAGGCCAAGTATCTTAAAAGGTTGAAGGAAAGTGTAGTAACAAGGGACCGCAGGAGGATAGATTCTCAGAGGAAGAACGAACAGTCGGAATTCTCTGAGGAGAAACCGCGAAGTCTTGTAAACTATTCAATCTCGCGAAGGAGCAGGGAAGTTATGACAAAAGCGTCAAAATGTTCTAATCTCAGGAGGAGTAGGACCATAGATCTAAGCCACAAGGGCCATTGGATTTACACGTGGACTCAATATCGAGATTTCGTAGGTTGAAGTTCCATAAAATTTGCAACAGGAATCACGATATCCCGAATCGCAAAGTCCTGAAGGCTAAAGGATTGTGTGGGCCATAGGGGATCCAGTTAAGCGGACATGTGGCGCACGAGTGACACAGAGTCAAACTCCATTGACCGTTTCGAAGTTTCGTGGAGTGAAGTTTCGAATACATTGCATTAGGATTCGCGATATTGCAAAGTCCAAAGTCCCGATGGAGTGAAGGATCGTTGAAGGTCAACCTTACGAGTGCATCGACGTTTCGGCAAATTGGGTTTTAGGAATCGCGAAAAACAAGTTGTTGGACACCGCGACCGCCGAAATCGCGATAGGGAAAAGTCCAAAAGAGAAAGAGGAAGGGTCAGCGTTGATTGTTTTCGGGTTTCGGATATTTGAGAGACAGGCGCTTGACCTACGGATTCACGAAAGTGCGAAGTCCGATCTCCTGAAGTACAAGGGGGGAATTCTTGAATTTGTTGTGGGTGTAGATTTCCCGAAAGGGAAATAGAAGAGTCATTCTGAAATCTCTTCGGGCTAGCGAAGGGAGAAAGATCCTGCATTGACGTGGACCTTCCGACCTGCGGGTTGTGGAGGGAGCGTGCGTCATCACAAACATAACCTTCTAAATTATTACTCTTCAATGTCGCAACTAACCATGGTCAAACATAAAAAAACATACCCAATGATATTCAACATGGCCAAACATAGTCAACCATGTTCAACCGTTAACAACCATGGTCAGTATTGCTTAAACATGGAAAACCATGACCACTCATGGCCTAACCATGGTTAAATATAGTCAATCATGGTCAACCTTGGTTAAACACTGTTACCCATCATTAAACATTGTTAATCATAGTCAATCATGGTTAACCATGGTTACTCATGGTCAAGCTATAGTCAACCATCATTAAACATGGTCAACTATAATTAAACATGGTTAACCATGGTCAACAATAGTCGAACATAGCCAATGATATTCAATCATGGTCAACTAAGTCAACCATGACCAACTAAAGTCACCAATGGTTAAACATGGTAAGCATAGTCATGTATCATAGATATTGTATTTCAAAAATATACTAATCCTCCCTATGGATGTCAACCATCAACTAGTACAACTACATAATTAAGGGTGATAGATAAATATTGATTGATGCAATTTTCAGTGTTTTTAACTAATGACCCCAATCAATATATATCAATCACCTTTAATTATGGCATTGTGTTAGTGTGTTAATCATTATAAATCGTGAGTGGGTCTAATGGTTAAGAACATGTGTTTCCTCATAAAAGGTCACATGTTCAAATCCAGAGGGGGTAGGGTATGTATACCTACATAGACTTTACCAGTAAAATCGTTGGGCAAGGGGGTCTCATATACCAATTTGGTGTTTACCTTGGCCGCTGAGTGGGCCTAATGGTCAAGAACATGTGTTTCCTCATAAAAGATCACAAGTTCATATCCAGAGAGGAGTAAGGTATGTATACCTCCATAAACTTTACCAGTCAAAATCATTAATCAATAACCTTAAAAATATAAACAAAACATAATTTTATTAGTATTATTATAATTACGCCGAAAGGCGTATACCTATTGACAATGGGCACAATTAATCACCTTTTAATCATAAATTTCAATCTTAGGGTTGGCAATTGAAGATGCTGGCATATTCTTCGTCGTCCTCTCTAATCAATGGATGAGATTTT
>ML785704.1:745874-756198 GCA_009831015.1 Picea engelmannii | reverse complement strand
ACTAAATAAGATTAAAAAATTACTTGCTCATCACCAAATTGCCACGTTCAGTGATTAAGAAATAATAACACTGATTAAGAAGCTGGACGGATGCGTATGGCCCGATTAAGAAGCTGGACAGATGCGTATGGCCCCGTGGATGTGCTACCGTTTCATTTGTGTGGGCGTGGATGTGAAATGCTATCGGTTCGTATTGTATCTATCTAGGATTGCAAATTTTGGCATTCCGTTCGGTTACGCCAGCCGTCATTCCTTCGATGAACAAGCCAGCCGTAAGCCGTTCGGCGTTCACCAGCAGTGAGTACTCACGGCTGTGCTAGTCATATAAATACAAATAAAATTAAGTAGAGTAAAGTGAGATTAAGAAACCATTGTTAAAGCGTGATGACAAAATTTCCAATATATTAATAAGTATATCATGAACAAAGTCTATCATGAACAAAAATTTCGAACACACTTACACTTGTTAAACAATGTGATATAAAAGAGCAATAGAATAATCCATATGGAACACATTCCAATAAAACATAAGTGATATATTATAATTTCGTAATAGCTTAGCCTGTAATAAGTTGCTTAGCTTACCGAAGAATAAGAAGCAGTGTTATGATTGGAAACATAAGTGATATATTATAATTTAGTAATAGCTTATCCTGTAATAAGTTGCATAGCTTACCGAAGAATAAGAAGCAGTGTTATGGACCGGGGGAGGTGGGATTACTAGCTGTGCTTAAAGATAAAACTACCAATTAACGAGTTAGGTTAATAAAAAAATAAATGAAGAAAAGTCAATCTCCATAGTCTCAAAGTGGTAGTTTATACGTTTTAAGTTTTGGTTTTTCGTTATGGATTGTTTTTGTTTAATTTTATTCATAATCCTATTATGAAGATTTGAATGTCTAAATTTAAGTTAAATTTATATATTTTAAGTGTAAAGAGTTTTTCAACATAATGATTTCATTTATATATAGAAATGTAATTTAAATAACAAAAAAAAAATTGTAATTTCATTTAAATTTAATTAAGCTGAAAGGTGTATACCTATTGATAATGGGCAGATTTAATAGGAGTTTAGTGTTTAATAAGTTTTTTATGGACAGGATTAAATATGGCTGGAATATTCTTAGTAGTCACACAAAATAAATGGCTGTGATTTCAATCATTAACTTCCTAGCTATTATAAAGACAACCATTTATGTGTTTACTTTTTTACATTTACCTAATCATATTTAAAAATTACTTTGATAGCTAACTGATTGCCACGTAAATAATTAGCAAAAATTAAAATATTAACACCAGATAAATGAAGCTCAACCATTTATTTGTTAATCAATAATAAAATTTATTTGTGTTGCTTACCAAAAATAATTATTTATACTGCTTACCAAAAATAATTAGCATGAATTATTTATGCTTCTTACCAAAAATAATTCATCTGATGTTGAGATCGTTTTTCCATTTATTTGACTAGGCACCTCCGATGGCATCCGTCCCGGCCTGCTGGACATGAACGACAAGTTTGAAGCTGTAACCCTAGAAAAGGCAGTGCCTCTGGAAGCTATTGCCACGCCACGCTTGCCTCCTCATGTCTACATGTATTAGACCTGTTTATTAATTTGCCTTCTCACCCTTTTTTTTTGTTTTTGTTTGATGTTCCAATGTTTTCATCGTTTCCATGTTTTTGATTTTCTTTTTCTGTCTCTTTTTACTCTGTGATCTACCCGCTCTGTTTAGCAGGTCAGTTTTTTATCTGACCTTTTCAGAATTAAAAAACTGTTCGGCCGGTAATACACCAGTTTGTTAGGGTTTTTGTTAAAATTAAAATTTGTTTGTAATTTTAATATAATATACTAATTAAATTAAAATTTATTTGTAAATAAAATAAGTTAAAAAATAATTAAGGTTTGTTTTCAAATGAAATATGCCTTTCAGCCTTCTTTCAGCCACAATTATGTGTGGGTGTGCTAGTTAAACAATTGATAAAACAAAAAATCACATAACCATTTATATTAATAAAATAAAAATAACCATTTATATTAATAAATAAAGCCAATATTGGATCGTAAAACATAATAGATGCACCAGAAATTGTAAGTATTTCAATTAAATTAGTGTTGAAGAAGTCGATCTTTGATCATATAAACAAAAAGGTGCATCGGAAATTTTAAATTTTCCAATTAAATTAATCTTTGTATAATTAGTGTTTGCTGACAAAAACAGAAGTTTGGTTGAAGACAGAGCGAACATCCAATGTGCAACTTTCAAATAAATAAAATAACTTTATTTAATTCACAGAAGTATATGATAGGCGTAGTAAAATAGTTCAAGAATAATTAACGTGAAATTATAAAATATGTATGTCTGATGAGCAAAGACAGCAGCATATGTAGAAAGGAGTGTTTTTTCACGTAGAATATGGATTTTAAGCCTCCTGCGTCAATTCTCTTCCCCAAATATTGCACTGATGAGTATTTTATCCCCAGGGAAAAAAACTCTATATTTGTTATTTAATGAGAGAAATCAAAATTTATAGAGAACAGATTCTGGTATTCCACATCTAGTTTTGACAAGATCATATTTTTTTTATATAATGAGAGAAATCAAAATATATAGAGAGCAGATTGTGGTGTTCCACATCCAATTTTGATAAGATCATATTTGTTATTTAATGAGAGAAATCAAAATACACAGAGAGCAGATTCTGGTAGTCCACATCCCACATCTAGTTTGGATAAGGTCAGAAGAACAGTGACATTCCACTATCCCAACGAAAAACAAAGTCCTCTTCCAAACCTAGAAAGTTCAGAACTGTCTAGATATCATCCATATATCACCAGCTAACAAAAAAATTTAATTCCAAACCTAGAAAGTTCAGAACTGTGTAGATATCATCCATATATCACCAGCTAACCAAAAATTTTAAACGGTAATAATAAGGTTCTAACTAACTGAGAAGTATTCTATGTAGAGTAGCTTATAACAAATTTTTGATAACACAATCAACACTTGCCTAAATGCTTAAGTATAAATGCTTAACGCAAAGCCACATTGTGGCTTTAAAAACTTGTCAAAATAGAGTCCAACAGATTAATTTTCGTCATCGTTGTGAAGAACATGAAACTGTCACATTATATATTAGCTTGCTTATAAATTCATGTTTACTATAAAAATGTTAACCTAAAGAGGGATCACAGATGCTTTAATGTATAATANAAAATAGAGTCCAACAGATTAATTTTCGTCATCGTTGTGAAGAACATGAAACTGTCACATTATATATTAGCTTGCTTATAAATTCATGTTTACTATAAAAATGTTAACCTAAAGAGGGATCACAGATGCTTTAATGTATAATAAATCTTTTGAAATTTTAATAGATCGGGATTGGGATTAGCATGAGAACTTAATTTATTATTGAATTTTCATTTTATTATTTTTATTGAATTTATATGTACATTTCCTCCATTCCAAATAGCTCCTCTCAATCCAAAGAAAATGTAAGTAATAAAAATAGCAGAATATGCACGAGTTTAAGTAAAAAATGAGAGTGATATCCAGACACCACAAACCAAAATAATGTCAATTAAAAAATCTAAACCCAATAAACTCTGAATAAGTGAAATACTGAACAACAAATCTGTTACCACCCATCGGTTTTGGAGGCGACGCAGTCAACAAGATCTAGTTGTAACACAGTAAACTCAGAGAGTTCGATTTGTAAAATAGCTTATTTATGGTATATGTTTTTTGTTCTTTCAAGTTGATGTTCTGAAAATTGTATTTTATTCTTCAGGGGTTTGCATGTGTAGTGTAAATTAGCCTTGTCGTTCTTTCAAGCTCCTCTAATAGCAAGATGTTTAACAACATGAAGTACAAGTTATTTGTTATGTTTTATATTTTATATTATTTTATACCAATTAAATCTTTTATAGTTTTATTTATTTTTATTTAAATATAAAAATAATCATTTTTCAAATTTATATTTTGGTAAAATATTATGTCACTCATGTATAATAAAGCATGTACTTCGTTGTACATTAAAGCATGTACTGTACTTCATTGTAATTTTGTTGAAGGTTTTAATGTTAGTGGAGATCCTTTACCTTCCATCTTTCTTTGGAGTTAACAATGTTGGTACAGCACACAAACTTATACTTTGATGTAAAGGTATACATGTCCAACTTTAGTACCAAATCTAGTACGTAGGAAGTGGCCAACAAAAAGAGCATCGTTGTATTTTCGTGGACAAGACAAGACATTGAATTTCATGGACAAGACATACATTGAATCCTATGAGTGGATATAATATTCCCAACTAGGATAGGAGGGAATTTTATATATTTGTGCCTAAAATTTGTTGTTTCTTCTTATATGAATGTGTTGTTAACTTTTTTTATATGAATGTGTTGTTAACTTTTTATAGATGGTTTTCTCAATGAGGGATATTGTCAAGCATATAATATATATTCATTTTACAACAATGGATTGGATAAATATGGCATCTTATTATGGATGAAAAACTCCTAAAACTAGTACAATGATGTCTAATGGTTGTATTAACAACTGCAGAATACTAGTGGGCACACAAATCTAATGGCTTCAAGACAACTACATAATCTATGACAGGAACACACAAGAAAAAACCTGGAATGATGTCAACCTATGGTGTCCTTTATAATCCAAGACTCTCCAAGAATTACTCTGATCTCTTCCAGCAAGCCTGATCTACAGTCAACCCCTTCCTGAGCTCCTCACAACCCGATCCAATAGATGGTTGCAAAACCTCAATTCACAAAGGTCCTCATAGGAGGACTTCGAGGCGTCTAGCGAGCCTTGCGAGACAACTGTAGCTCAACCCACGGGGGTGTCTCCTCCTACATATGCACGAAAATCCCTCTGGCACCTGTTGATCTGACACCCGAACTCCTCCTGAAACTTTTCTGCAACACCCTGTGCAAGTCGATATGCCTTCCAATTCTCTCCAACAAGAAACCAAACACAACAATGAGCTTCAATGATAACTCCGAATGAATTCTTCTCTTTTTCTAGCTAGGGTGGATATTGCACTACCGAAACTAAACCTGCAGTGGAAGGTTTTTTCCCAAAACGCCAACGAAAACACTGGCTATAAGAGTACTCCAATAAGATATCAAATCATAATGTCAAATACAAGGGTTACCCCTCTATTTATCCTTCCTTGGGCCTTTTAAATCTTTCCTCTTTCTTTTACCAAATCAAATGCTTACTTTATTTTTCCCTCCAACTCCAATTAAATATAATTATTTATTTTATTTAATGCCACTTTTTGGATTTTTCATTCTTTTAACCTAGTGACACCAAATAAACATCCTTGACTCCCTTTCTCTTCTTGACTATAGCCTACGGGAGTCATATAGACTATTGATTCATCCTTCGTCAATTGGAAGGGGACATTACAGTCCTCCCTTCCCAAGATTGTTTGTCCTCAAGAAACTCCAAATTAGGGTGTTGTAAGATCTTCTCTCATTCCCAGGTAGCATCTTCTGTGGGAAATCCTCTCCATACAACCAAATATTCTCAAATGACCCTGCTTCTCAGTTTTATTCCCTGACATCAACAATCCTCTCGAGAGCTAGAACCAACAGTCCTTCCTCATCAAGTGGAGGAAGATCTGTCGAAGAGGTGATTTGTTGTCCCGATGACTTCTTGAGGAAGGCTACATGGAATGTGTTGTGGATCATGTTTCCCTCTAGTATCTCTCGCTCATATCCTACTTCCCCAACTATCCTGATCACTCTTTAAGGACCATACAAGCAAGGCTTAAGCTTCTCTGCACCACTCTTCTTCAGCGATGACTATCTGTACAGTTGAAATCTAAGAAAGACAAGATCCCAAACCTCAAAGATGCATTCTACCCTATGTATATCTGCATACATATTTTGCTTATTCTGAGTGGCCTGCAAATTCTCCTTCAGGTAAGATGTCCTGAATTTCCTGTAACTAGTCCCTGGCCTTAGGAGCTCGGCTCTCTCCAAACACCAAATACACAAAATATGGAGTGTCATAGCCATATAATGTCTTGAATGGTCTCATCACAATGGACATGTGATGAGTGGTGTTGTAGAAATGTTCCTCGAGATACAAGCATTTTATTCATGCTCGTTGTTGCCGTGACACATAATTCCTAAGGTACCCCTCGATCCATTTGTTTACTATCTCGATCTTCCTTTCTGTCTAGGGGTGTTATCTAGTGCCAAGTGTCAACTCTGCCCCAGATGACCTAAATAGTTCATGTTAAAACGCATTGAGAAACCTACTATCTTGGTCACTGATTATGTTCCTCGGAAGGCCATGGACTCTAAACACCTCCCTAAAGAATAGGTTTTCTACCTGAGATGCATTTTACTCCATAGGAATAGAAAAGAAGTGCAGATATTTAGTCAACTTGTCCACTACCAGATAGATACAGTCCCTACTCTACACCTTTGGTAACCCTGTGATGAAGTCCATGGAAATGCTTTCTGAGTTCTGCTCCAGAATCATTAATGGTTGAAGCAGTCATGTCAGATGTGTGACTCTAACTTGTTTTTTTGGAAAGTCATGCACTCCCTCACATGACAAAGTACATCCCCTTTGAGACCCTTCCATGAGAATCTCTCCCTCACCTACCTATATGTATTCAAATACCCTTGATTCCCTTCTAGTGGTGCATCATGCACTGCCCTCGAAATATTATCCTTGAGTGTGGACTCAAGGAAAAGATAGATAATGTATTTTAGTAGATGATTTCATCCACTACCATGTACCTATCATCATGCATACTTTCCTCCATCAGATCACAAGCAAAGGTATTCTTGGAGTATTCCACTAAGATAATGGATTTCCAGTCAAAATATATTATTAAGGCGTCAGCAAATATATTATTCTTTCCTTTTACATAATCAATGTCAAAATCATATCCTTGTACCTTACTCAGCCATGTCTGGTGTCTCTCATTTAGGTCCCACAACCCCAAGAAATATCTCAAGTTGTTGTGGTCAGTATGAACCATGAAGCATCCTCCTACCAATTGCTATCTAAATTTGGTGAATGCATGCATGATGGATAACATCTCCTTATCACTGATTGGGTAGATATTCTTAGGCTCCCTTAGCTTCATGGTCTTGAAACCTATCAGATGACATTTTTTCATCAATATTACTCTTATCCCTTCACCGAGTGTGTCGCACTCCAGGAAAAAAGGTTGTATAAAATATGGGAGTGCTAATACTCAACAAGTGCTCGTGACCTTCTTCATTCTATCAAATGTTACTGGTGCATCCTATGACCGTTGGAATTGCCCCTTCTTGGTGAGGTTTGTTAATGGTGCAACCGATTGTGAAAATCCTTTGACAAAGCGTCTATAATAGCTACATATCCCAAATAATCCTTGTATATCTATGAGTGACCTAGGGTTGCACTAGTCTAAGATGTTCTGTGTATTATCATGATGCACCATTACTCCCTCAACACCAATCACAGGCCCTGGATAGAGGATCTCTATCAACCTGAACTCCCATTTTTCCTCGGAATAAAGTGATTGTTCCTCCATAAATTTGAGAATCTCGTCCACATGATTCAGGTGTTCCTCTCATGTTTTGTTGTAGATGAGAAGATTGTCAAAGAACACCAATAAAAATTTCCTCAACTGTCTGTTGAAGATATGGTTCACGCATGAATGAAAGGTAGCTGGTGCATTAGTCAACCTGAAGCGCATGACTAGAAACTCATAGTTCCCATAGTGACACACAAATGTTGCTTTATGGATATCCTCCTCCCTCACCTGAATCTAGTGATATCCTGATTGAATTTCAACCTTTGAGAAGTACATTGCTCCATGCAATTAGTCGATCATATCATCAATATAAGGTATTGGGTATCATCTTTTGATGGTCTTTTTGTTTAGTGGCTTGTAGTCTATGCACATCCTCATAGTACCATATTTCTTCTTCACCAGTACAACTGACAAAGTGAAAGGACTATATCTAGGCCTGATGTGTCCCATCTCTAGCAACTCCTTTATGGACTTCTATATTCCATCCTTGAATATTTTTGGATGTATGTACGTAGTGGTGATAACGGGCTTAGGCCCCTCTTGTATCTCAATAAAATTTTCAAATCCTATGTCAGGTGGTCTCCTTCCCAACAGTGGTTCAAACACTCTCTCACGCTTTCCAAGCAATGAATGGATATCCATCAGGTAATGTTGGCATTTCTATGATGGCTTTTCCATGGTGATCAAGCATTCTTCGACACACGCCATGCCCCTGTGTCTAAAAAGGGCATCCATGCATTGGTTAGACATTATCTTGGGGTTGCTTGTCAACATACCTCTCAGGATGACTTGTTGTACACCCTTGTCCTGAAAGTTCATGCTCATGTCCTTATAATTCATGCAAATATCTCCTAAAGAGTATATCCATTGGAATCTTAGCACCACGTGAGCATATGGTAAATCCATGACGTAAAAGTCATCAGTCAACATATAGTTTCCCAAGGTTACTTCCAGTCCCCTAACCCTATAAGTACACATCATGTTGTACCCATATGCTACTACCACACTGAATCCCTCAAAATCCTCTGTAGGGATCTTTCTCCTAGTGACTAGTGCAACATCAATGAATTTGTGGGTGGCTCCACCATTCACCAGTGTTGTAACCCTCTACCCCTACACAATGCCTTTGATCCTGAAGCTATAATATTTAGGGACTCTTGAAAGAGTGGAAATGGTCACTCCTTTAAGGATATCTTGCAATGGTTCCTACTCTATAGTATGTGTTGGCTCACCACTATCTTGTCCAATAACTTTGTAATCATCTTCATCCTCCTCATAAGAGACTACCTCAATGTAATGGAATTTACCTTTTCCCATGCATCTATGACCTAATTCCCATGAGTGTTTGAAACTAAAGAAAAGTTTATTTCTCCTTGGTTCTCTCCAAGTCTCCTCATCCATCCTATACTTCCCCATCCATGAATTATGGGGAAAATTCATCTCCTTACCTTCTTGAGGGATGAATAATTTTGTTGGTACCTTCTTGTTGACTGCATCCTTCATGTCTTGGAATCTCATTATGGCCTCATGTAATGTGGTTTTCCTAAAGTCCTTCACCCATGCTCTCGGGGATTCAGATAAACCCTCAATGAATAGCATCACCAACCATTTCTAAGAGATATATGTCACCATAATTGTCATCGTCTAAAAATCTGTGATGTATGCTTCTAGTGTACCCGTTTGTCTCAATTGTGCCAACTCCCTAAAATATATCTCAGTGTCCTTTTAATCAAACCTATCCATCAATTTCTGAGTGAATTCCACATATGAAGTGATGTTTGTGTGCCCTAATGTCACCAACCCATGATACCACCATTCATGAGATTCTCCTTCCAAGTGAAGGGTGGCATTCTTAATTGCTTCAGCTTCGATCATTGGGTTAAGTTGAAAGTAAGTGTCCAACTTATGTACCCAAGCCCTGGTCATGCTCTTTGCAGACCCATCGAAGGGTGGAATAGTCAACCTTTCCACCTTGCACACGAGATCAAAGTTTTGTGGGTTTTTTGCTCCTTTGTTCCCCTCCTTTTGATCATCTTTATGTTGGAGGTCGCATAAGTCTCTATAGGAAAATTTCTCATGAATATATTCATCTATCATCTCATACTCCCTATATGAGTTGTTAATATTGAGCCATTGATCTGGTTTCTCCTCTGCTTCTATAGGATGCCTTGTCAGGAATTCTGGTAATAAAGGCCTGGGGATCTTGAAGCTCCCTCTTTGAGTTGGAGTATGTTTTTTTCTACTCTCCGTGTTTATTGGGTAACCCCAAAAGGATCCATTGGGTCCACCTTGACCTATACCACTCATATTCCCTTGTTGGCCTATCAACTGTGTGAACGCCTCAAGCGTCTAATTCTGGAACCTTGTTGTATTGTCCTAACCCTTGGAAAGATCCTCTAATATATGGGGCATAGATCCTTCTAAGTTGTCTCTCATGTTTCCTTCTAGTTTTGACTCTTTCTGATTAACATATGTTTCTCTTTCCGGTAACTCTAGGGAGTTTTGTCTTCCATGCCCTTTTCTTCTAGGAATCAATGTAATGACAAGATGGCATAATCACCATCTTTGATACCATTATAATGTTCCCAACTAGTTTAGGAGGGAGTTTTATATATTTCTACCAATATGTAACACCCCTCCTAGCTAAGGACAACTACTCAGTCAACCGGTGAATTTTTTTTTTGTTAAAGTGTGTGCGCGTGTGCAGAAGGAAACAACCCCCTCGACTCTACGTCAACACTCGAACCATCA
>ML785704.1:662213-723401 GCA_009831015.1 Picea engelmannii | reverse complement strand
CAACAAAGGCACTAAGTCTGCAAAAGAGTTCTTAGAGCATCACAGGGATGACTCTATCCCCCATGGAGGCAAATGTTAGCAATACTTCTTGTATAGGGGGTAGAATGCATAAGAAGGGTTAAAAACCCATTTGTCCTAAGTTTAAGGAAATAATGCGCCCATGGTAAGCGACGAGCAAATCCGAACGACCCAGATTCACGTGCCTGGATCAACGGTGCGCATTGGATTCCGAACCACCCTTGCCTTCCGACCTTTAAGCAAGGGGGGGGGGGTCCGGAATCGGGGGCGCACCTCTCCAACGGCTCAGATTAGCGCGCCCGGATCAACAGCGATGAAGACCATTCCGACCCCCCCCCGCCTTTCTACCTTTAAGCGGAGGGGGGGGGGTCCGGAATCCCATATGCAGCTTCCCGACGGCCACGATCGAGACGCCCAGATCAACGGCGCTCGTGTAGTCCCGCCCTTCTCAGCTGCCCTATATTTAGTCAGGAGTGGGCCCGTTTTCCCTCATGTAATTCCCCTTTCCTCCTTTCCTGTGCTGCCATGTGTCCTCCATCTACCTTCCCTCCTCGGTCCACATGGTTTTCTCTCTTCTCATCATCCACTCGCTGTTGGCCACGTATCCCGTTCTTTTCCACATCAGCCGCTCACCCGAAGGCGAGTTCATTTCTCCCGTTTTCCTCCACCTGTCGTCTTCCGCCATGAATCGTCCTCTGTCATCCTTCTCTCATCCCGTCACTCTTTCCACGTCCTTACAACCCAGCACCACCATTCCACCACCATTCTTGTCTAGTGCTCATCCTCCACGCTGGCCTCCATGCCTGCCCCTCGAGCTATTCAGTTATTCCAGGTGGCAGCGCTAGAAGTCGTCCATATCCCGAAGTGTTGAGTTGGCTGGGCCTTTCTCAATCCCAAGAAGCAGTTATTGAAGCGGTTGGTGGTGGTTAGACATCGTCTCCGCCATAATGGGGACGTCCTACAACGAATTAAAGGCACGTCGATTCGCCGATGTAACTGTCAGAAGATCTATCGCGTCTGCCACAAGTTGCACGATTATTCAAAGATTGCGGCTGCAGAGTGTCAGAAGCCATGCAGACGCAAAGCTTTCAATGCATTTTCTTGGTTCCGCTGCTGTTATTGTTTTGAGTATATGAAGGCATTTTTGCCATTTTTGTATCTATCGATGGTAGAGCTAAGCTCTCGACTGTAAGTTTCAGCGACATTATGGTCTCCTAGTTATGCCTCTGTGTTTGAGACTTCTTGGTTTATGACAAACAGTTCTACTTTTTTCCATCTTTGTTTCATCTCATGCCAGAGTGTTCACAGTTGAATGATTCACGTGGATTGTTGTGGTTCTGTTGCGACAAAGGATTTGTCGTGGCATTATTGTATTCTCTGGTTTCCCGTATTTGAATATAAAGTGAATTTGTGTTTGAATGCTTTCTCCTCCAGTCTGTTACGAACCTGATGTCTGTGACAGACCTTCGCGCCCTTCTTGCATAAGTCTTCCACCTGCTCACCTTTTACTACGACTCACTGTTTGGAGTTTATCAAGACCTCACTCGTTCATGCATGTCTGGTCTGGTTTCCGAGTTGAGATTGTATTGTTCTGAGTTTCCTTCCATCTGATCACCCCTTTTAAAACAAATCGTGACATTAAACTGATGGACGTCGGGCTCTGCTCCTGCAAGCAATCCAGGAGTGACCTCCGGCTCCAACACTTACATAACATCAACATGCTATTTGTTATTTTAGATAACTAAATTTTCCCTCATTATTATAAAAAAAATTCTATTAATTTTTTTTTTATATGAAACAAAGTAAAGAGAAATAAGTTACCATAATATTAACTAATGGAATGGAGTTATTGATGTAATAGAGTTATTGATGTGAAACAAACTTGTATAAAGATAATAAATGTGGAACAAAATTTGATAAAAAAAGGAAAGATATCTTGTATGAGCTATGTGGAAATATACTACACAGTTTATTTCCAAAAAAGTTATTCTAGCAATAACCACTTTTATGTAAAAAGTGGTTGATATACGTTGATCGACAACATTTCCGCCTTTTTTAAATTAATGACGCCGATCGACGTATATCAACCACTTTTTACATAAAAGTGGTTGTTGCTAGTTGACGACCAACGTACCTGAAATAACATAAATACATTAATGTATTATATACATTAATGTATTTAATATATTAATATATTTAATGTATTAAATACATTAATACATAAATACATTAATGCATTAAATACATTAATACATTAAAGTATTATTAATACATTAAAGCATTATTAATAATTAATACATTAATACATTAGTAAAGCATTATTAATACATTAATGTATTATAATGTTTGAGTATTATTTTGTTGAATGTATATTAACTACTTTTTTACATAAAAGTGGTTGTTGGGGGACGCCTATGGACACAATAAGATTGTTGCTAGTAAACATAGCAATAATCATACTTTTAATCACAATATATTAATACATTAATTTATTAAATATATTAATCTATTAAATACGACTCAGAGAAAGGACAGTGGTTTACTCCTCTTGGCCCTGGGCTGCACTACTTCTGGGATGCAAGTACGACGAAAAGCAGGAAGCCCATTCATTTAATTTCCCCTACACCATGTAAGAGCTAAGCAGACTCTCTAGGGACATATCTCTTCTCTTGTCTGTCGGTAAGGAAGGGGGATAGGTCCCTAACGTTGATTGCACATAGAAGCTTTTCACTTTCGATGTGGATTAATTGTTAAAACATTCACTTTTAAAAAGAGATATGTTATTATAATAATAAAGTGAGTTAAAAGGGGGATGGACTTAATCTTTTGAAGGAGTTTGATTTTGGAGGCAAAGTTCTATCCTAATCTATTAATTTTTGAAATTTCATCAATTTGGATTTTTAATTTCGCCAAAATTCTTATTAAATTTATAAATTCTTTTAATCTGCAAAAAATTGTCTAACAATTTATTTCATTCTGGAACTAATGAGAGTTCATTATTATTTTACAAAGTGATATTTTTGGTTTTTCAAATTAGAGTTAATGAGTTTTTTATAGTATTTTAGCGCCTAATGGTTAAGAACATGTGTTTTCTCTTAAGAGGTCACATGTTCGAATCTAGAGGGGTACCTCCGTAGACTTTACCAGTCAAATCGTTGGATAGAAAGAGGGTCCCTTGTTCCACAAACAAAAAGATCTCATACACAAATTTGATGTGACTTGATGGTAACCTTAAAAATAGATTATTATTATTATAATTATCTTTTATCTTCTAATTCTTTATAATAATATATTATTATTATAATAATTATATTAATAAAAAATAAAAAATAAAACTAAAGAAAATACTCTTATTTTAAAGGAAATACTTTTCTCTTTGTTATATTTCTCCATGACAAATTGTAACCCAGTATTATTTGATTGTTAAACCAAAAAGGTGCTATAAAATAAAAGGCGTTCTTCCAGCAGGAATAAACATCCGATGTGCCACTTTGATAAGAACAATATAACTTTATATAATGGGAAATTATAAAATAATTGAAAAAGTAAATTAACAGGAAATTATCAAAAGCTATATGTCGATATGTGTCGGATGAGCAAAGACAGCACTTGAAAGGAGTTTTTAACTGAGACTACGGTCGCAACCGTCCTGCATCAATGGTCTTCCACACTCTAAATATTGCATGGAGTAGTATTCGATATGCAGTGATAACACAAACAGCAGTTGCTTACTGAAGTGTAAAGGCTTAATACAGAGAAGCCAACTTGTGTGGTTGAAAAAAACTATTAAAATTGTAAAGTTGAAAAATAGACAGTTAAATACATTAATTTTTAACATCAATGTAAATGAGATGAAGCTACCTCATTATATGTACTTCAGAGAATTCAACACATAAATTTTTAACATGAATGTGAAAGAGATGTAACTGCCCATAAATCCCTGTTAACTCTCAAACTGTTACGCATTAATGTGAAAGAAATGAAATTACCTGTAAATCCATGTTAACTCTGAAACTTTTACGCATAGAAAGGGATCACATGAGGTTTAAAGTATAAATCTTTTGAACTTTTAAGAGATCGGGATTAACATGCTCCGTTAATTTCTCGTTGAAGTAATTTATTTGGCATTGTTTTTATTTATTACCTTTAAGTGGACATTTCCCCACACCACATAGATAGCTATGCACGCAACAAAACTGTAGTTAAAAAAAAAATGGGAGAAGATGGACTAAATAAAGGTGGAAATTCGAATGATGTGCAGACTCCCCCACACTAAGTCAACTAGAAGATCTCATAAAAATAAACCAAATGAATTCTAAATGATAGATGCAGAATTACACCATAAGCAAGACAAGTTTTTATGTCATTCTCTTATACTATGTATTGATCTCATGATCTGAATTTATAGTACATGGACTAGACCACTTCTAGATGGAGATCTTATTGACAACTCATTCATGACCACACCTCATTAAGAGATAAGGTTTACAACTCATAAGTAGGTGGTCTTGAACTATGTGATTGTTTAGAGACTCATAATTTAGCATTCCCCCTTCAATCACAAGTCTAAATAATAGTACTAGTAAAGAAACAATAATTGGTATCATCTTCAATCTGGAACGGTTGAACTAAGCTTCGATGAAGATACGCATGATGCATGTTGAACAATTTATCTGGAAGTGAACAATTTCCATGTCTGAACATTCTCATTTTGTTGATTAGCATCCCAATAGTTGATTGATTTGAGGAGACTAGTTATGATGGAATTCTCAAATGTTGATTAATTTTATGAATGATAGGACTTCGAATATTGAATCTTGGCTACCATCATTGATATCTGATATACCCCCCTGTCAAGTGCAAGGTGAGAAATTTGTTGAAGTTGGATCCAAGATTAATATTTTGATTCTTTATGTGATGGTTTTGTTGGTTGGTCACTAACCATCTTACATTGGTACTTGAACAATGTGGTGGTTTTGAATGACCACTAACCAATTTGATTTGAATAATGTGGTGGTTTATGTTTACCACTAACCATATTCACTCCCCCCATGAAGGTGTAAGAGAGTATAAATTTAATCAATGTGTTCCCCCCTTTGATGTGTGGAGAGTACCATATTTGATTCGTGTTTTTATTTCAGAGAACATATAGAATTGGACCCAAATCATGCCCAAAATCATCTGGAATAGTTGTTTGAATTTTTTTTTCTATTATCATTTTTCCATGCAGTTTTGGTTGTACCTCTATCTTGACTAGACGATAAGACTTATGAAGCTTCTTTACTTGTTCGTTCCATCTCCATGAATTTATCCATCCATAAGGAATTGTTTTTTTAACCTTCATCTTCTGTCGACAGTTTTATGAGAGATGATTTGTCTTCCCACAATGAAGACAACGATCGAGATCAAAACACTCTCTCTCCAAGTCACCAACTCTATGACAATGTTGGCACTTATTACCAAGATTATTAACTTCTTCAAGCAATCATGCACTCATAAACTACAACTGTTTGGAGTAATCTCGGATATGCAATATTTTTCCATTGCCATATCCTAAACCATGTCAATCTTTGTTGAACGTCAATTCTTCCCAAGATCTAAAAACCATCTTGGAGAGATCATTTTGTGAATCTTCACGTTGTTCTTTTGTATTTTAAAATTTACTTATGCTATTGTTGTTGCTGTCATTTTGTACTTCTTCTTAGGACTCATCTTTGATAAATATTTCCTCCATCAATTGAATGGAAGATTCCATATCTTCTATGTCTTGTGTATCATCCCTCAAGTCCTCTATATCACAATTAGCATTAATCATCATTATTATGTCATGTCTATCACAAGTCACATCAACCTTTTGTATGATCTCATATGTATCACATGTTGCATCAAATGTTTTGATAATATCTTCTATATCACATGTTGTGTCAATATTTTGGATAAGCTCCTTTATATCACATATTGCATCAATTTTTTCTATTAGATATTTTGTGTCACAAATTGCATCAACCTTTTGGATAAGATCATTTGTTGATCGTATTGTATCAACCATGTGATCAATTATGCTTTTCTTTTGAATTAATGTCCACTCAAGTGTTTTAATTTGATTATGCAATTCATGGTTATACTCGTGTAATTATTTGATTCCCTAAGAAACGTTATGTAAACACTTTCATGCTTTACCCATTTGTTATTATTATCACACTCACTTGAATTCGTTTCTTTTCTTGAACACTCACTTTTTTGTGTGTTGATTAGGGTGTCGGGTACTATCGAGAATACACCCTAATTTCTTATTATAATGACCAGTTTTGATGACTCACTTGATCTCCTTATTCAAATTTTAGGTAGGTCTTGATGATGGTATTTACAATTGACTTTGAAAGGGTCTCGCACTTGACCCTTTCTACAATTCAATTCTCATATTCAATGATTTATCCTTCAATTTTTACAATACAATGATCAATTAAGTTCTTCAAAAAACTAGATGAACAAACAACGATTTTCTCTTTACATGCTTTTAATTCTTAGTTGCAATCATTATTATCCTTCATGAATGGATGAGCATTGCGTGCTTGATTTTTTTTTCCAATGTTAAATATTTGTCACACTAAACAACATAAGCATCAAAGGAAATATGCACAAACTCACACAATTACAAATGTCCTTATATCACCTTATTCAATTTCACCTTATTCAATTTCAAACAAATCTAGGACACAATCACCACAAGAAAAATTATCTAGGACACAATCACCACAAGAAAAATTCATTTTATTGAATATGTGATAGATCTGACTCTTAACACTAAAAAGTCATTTGTTTTTCAATTACAATCTATCTTTTGTATCCTTTCCAAAATGACGTAAATCTCCATGTCATTTTTACACACCTTCAATTTCCACGCCCTTCTAAAAATTCCCTTTTCTTTTACAAAAATTCGTTACAAATGTGAAGGGAAAATTATTTTCCATGGCCTTTAACAAAATCTTATTTCCATGCACTTTTACAAAGAGTTCAGCCATAAAATTTTAATCTTCTTCAAATCAATTTTTAAATGTTGATATATGGAATATTTTAAAGATAAATGGATGAATTCATCATAATGCAACAAATGTGGAATTAAAAAAAATCAATTTAAACTCTTTTGGCATGGCACCTTAACATGGAAAAGCATGGAAAATTAGAGAGAAGAATCAATTTTCATGTCAACCTCGAAATGATCAACTCTCTTACTCAACAAATCATAGAGTCCCACGCAGGGACACAATTTCCACATGTAATTCGGTGTTTCTTCCTTTGGTTGGTTTTCTATATGTTGTCTCTATAAAAGACTCCTATAAAAACATTCAAGTGGTCTGACGGTAGGATCCAATGGGTCTTAGGGTCGATTTTTTTAGAAAACCTTCTCTGATTTTCATTCCTTAAGATATAAAAAACAATGGATTTCTCTTCAATGATATTTTATGTGGTTTTGGTCACAACTACATCATTCTGGAACCAAAAATAGGTTGTACCCAGATTATTTGGACTCAAGGTAGTATCATTTGGACCTATGGAGAACCGATTGCGCCTCTGGAAAACCAAGAAAGGTGTAGTTTTTAAACCCGCGGTGGAATTGTTGGGGATTAAAATGGAACATGACATGAAATAAATAACACATTATTGCAGACAAGTGAAGAGGTATGAAAATTTTGAAGAACAAAGGTGGAATCTAAAGACATATTTACAACACTTAAGCACAATGTACTGTGATCAGAAAATCATAGTGCATGTTGCACATCTTGATCTGCATGATCTATTATGCAGTTTCAAATCACATTTGGAATTTGATAATGACCCAAGGGTCCCTCTTTTATAGTCTCAATATCTAATTGACTCCCATAGAATCTGAAAGATGTTGTCCACATGTAATCATCAGTGGTTAGAGTTGACTACAAAAAACACTCTTTATAAGATCGGCTCGGCGAGACTCGATCTGACCAACTATCCATCCAACTCGTAGTTGACTGCAGGGTTGGTCAATCCACTGCCTGACTCTCTTCAACTGCTAGTCGATCGTCCTACTGACATGCATATTGACTACCCGACCAATTAGTGTGGTGTGTTGATCGATCGCTAGATCGACTATGTCTATATGTAGATTGACCTCTCCACTGAATAAACCCAGAATATGTGTGATGAACCATCAATTCTTGATGCTCCAACACCCCACCATCAACACATAGCTATGGAGATTCAAGAGTTGAAATTACATCACTGGAACACCCCAAAATAATTACAGCTTCCTGAAGCCCAAGCAAAGTGTGGATCTTGATAAATATGGCTTCAGATAAAGGCTTGGTGAAGATATCATCAACTTGATATTCAGTGTGAAAATATTCAAGAGAAACAACATCGTCATGAAGAAATTGCCCAAAATAGTGAGCATGGAGCTAAACATGCTTCATCTTACAGTGATAAATAAGATTTTCATAAACATATATGGCACTTTGATTATCACAGTATATTGTATTCGAGGTATGAACAGGAAATATGATCTCACCCAAAATTTGGTGAATCCAAAGTGCTTCAACTCTTGCTTGAACAATGCCAGGTTATTCTTCTTTTGTAGTCGACAAGGAGACTACCTTATGTTTCTTGAATGACCACACCAAAGGGAAAGTGCTATAGAAAAACACGTTCCCAAAAGTGGACTTTTGATCATCGTCTTTGTCAGCCTAGTCGGATTCGATGAATCCAACGAGTGAATCTAAACTACAACAATATTTGATACCAAAATGAGGAGTTTCCTTCAGATATCGATCAATGCATTTGACTTCTTTCCAGTGAATTTCTTTGGTATCCTACATGAACCGAGAAACCACAATAACAACAAAGGAGATAGCAGGTCGACTATGAGTAAGATAAATAAGACTCTCGACTAATTGTTGATAGAGAGTAGCATCTACAGCGGGTGTTTGACAAGTTTTAGTAATCTTTAATCCATAATGAAAGGGAGTCATGACACAAGGCTTGAAATCAACCATCTTAAAATGTGTCAATAGATCCATTACACATTTAGACTGAGAAATGAAAAAACCATCACACATTGGTAATACTTGAAGACCCAAAAAATAATGCAGAGTGCCAAGATGTGTCATATCAAAGGAGTCAACCATTTATTTCTTCCATCTAAATATCAGAGCAATATTATTTCCAGTAATGATCAATTCATTAACATATAGAACAAAAATAAGAGTGTCTCCATTGGAGTGGAGAACATACAGGGTGTGATCAGATTGACACCATTTGAAACCAAGTCGAAGAAAGAAACTATTGATCTTAGCATACCAGGCCTAGGGATCCTCGTATGAATTTATAGTGCATGGAATAGACTACTTATAGATGTAGATCTCTTTGAAAATTCATCAATGGATCATGAGAAAACGTCATCAATATATAAGGTTTACAACTCATAAACTTAGGTGGTCTCAGACTTTATGATTGTCTAGCGATTCATAATCTAATATTCCCCCCTCAATCACAAGCTTCAATAAAAGTACTGGTAAGGAAACGATAATTGATATCATCGTTAATATGAAACTATTGAACTAAGATTCAATGAATAAATAAATGAAAAAATACCAATATCTAGATGTGAATAGCTCATCTGGAAGTGAAAATTTGTCATGTCTGAATATTCTCATTCTGTCGATTAAGATATCCCAATAGTTGATTGATTTGAGGAGACCAATTTTTATGCTATAATTCTCAAATGTTGATTGATCTTTATGACTAATAGGACTCTTAATCTTGAAGCATGACTACCATCATTGATATTTGATATCCCCCCTTGTTAGGTGCAAGGTGAGAATTTTGTTGAATTTGGATCCAAGCTTGAACTTTGGATTCTTTATGTGGTGGTTTTTCTTGTTGACCACTAATCATATTCCATTCATACTTTAACAAAGTGATGGTTTTGGATTACCACTAACCAATTTGATTTGAATAATGTGGTGGTATTGGTTTACCACTAACTGTCTTCACTCCCCCTGAAGATGTAAGAGAATATTATTTTAATCAATGTGCTCCCCCCTTGAGGTGTGTTGACTACCATCTTTGATTCATGTTTTAATTTCAGAGAGCATATAGAATTGGACCTGGATCATGCCCAAAATCATTTAGAATAGTTGTTTGAAAGATTTTTTTGTTGTCGTTTCTCTATGCAGTTATGGATTTACCTCTTTGTTTACTAGATGGTAGGAATTATGAAACTTATTTACTTGTTGATTCAATCTCCATGAATTCATCCATCCATAATGAATTGTTTTTTTTTACCTTCTTCTTCTTTCAACACTTTTTTGAGAGATTATTTTTCTTCCCACAATGAAGACAAGGATGGATATCAAAACACTATGTCTCCAAGTGACCAAATCTATGAGAACATTGACACTTATTACCAAGATTATCCACTTCTTCAAGAAATCCTGCACTCACAAACTACATTGGTTTGAAGTAATATGGGATAGGAAATATGCTTCATTTGTCATATCCTAAACCATGTCAATATTTGTTGAACATCAATTCTTCGCAGGGTCTAACAACCATCTTGGAAAGATCATTTTGTAAATCTTCTCTTTGTTCTTTTGTATCTTGGAATTTACTTTTGCTACTCATGTTGTTGTCATGTTGAGCTTCTTCTTGGCACTCATATTTGTTAAATATTTCCTCCATCAATTGAATGGAATATTCCATATCTTATGTGTCTTGTGTATCAACCATCAAGTCTTTTGTATCACAATTAGCATCAATCATTTGTATTATGTCATGTCTATCACATGTTGCATCAACCTTTTGTATGATCACATTTGTATCACATGTTGCATCAAACTTTTGGATAAGCTCCTTTGTATCACATGTCGCATCAATATTTTGGATAAGCTCATCAGTATCACATGTTGCATCAATATTTTATAGTAGATATTTTGTGTCACAACTCGCATCAACCTTTTAGATAAGATATTTGTTGATTGTATTGTATCAACCATGTGATCAATATGTTTTTGAATTAATGTCCACTCAATGTTTTGATTTCATGATGAAATTCATGGTTGTACTCATGAAACTCCTTGATTTCCCAAGAGATATTTTGTAAATGGTTTACTTCTTAACCCAGTTTTTATTATTCTCATGCTCGCTTGTACTAGCTCGCTTTAATTTGTTTCTTTCTTGCACACTCACTTGATTTTTTGTGTTTATTAGGGTGTTGGGTACTACCGAGAATGAACCCTAAAGTATTATTACAATGATTGGTATTGATGACTCACTTGACCTCCTTATTCAAATTCCGGGAAGGTCTCGATGATGATATTCACAATTAACTTTGAAAGGTTTTTGCACTTGACCCTTTGTACAATTCAATGCTCAGATTCAATGATTTATCCTTCAATTTTTTCAATACAATGATCAATTTAGTGCTTCAAAAGACTAGATGAGAAAAAAACGATTTTCTCTTTATATGCTTCTAATTCTCAATTGCAATCAATATTATCCTTTTAATTCTCAATTGCAATCACTATTATCCTTCATGAATGCATGAGCATTGTGTACTTGATTTTGTTTGCCAATATTAAATATGTGTCACACTAGATAACATAAGGATCAAAGGAAATATGCACAAAAACACACAAGTACAAATGTCCTTAGATCCCTTTATTCAATTTCGGACAGATCTAAGACACAATCAACCTAAGGAAAAACAAATATTAAATATGTGATAGAACTAGGAGCCATTTGTTTTTCAATTACACTCTATCTTGTGTATCGCTTTCAAAAGGACTTAAATATCCATATCTTTTTTACACACCTTCAATTTCCATGCCCTTCTAAAAATTCCCTCGCGTTTGTACAAAAATTCGTTTACAAATGTGAAGGGAAATTTCTTTTCCATGGCCTTTAACAAAATCTTATTTCCATGCACTTTTATACAGAGTTCAGCCATACACTTTTAACCCTCTTCAAATCATTTTTTCAAGTGTTTAGTTGTAGCATTCAACGTCGATATGCAATATTTTAAATATAAAGGGACGAATTCATCATAATGCAGTGAATGTTGGATTAAAAATAAATAAATTTACCTTATTTTGGCATGGATTCTTCATGTGGAAAATTAGAGAAAAAAAACTAATTTTCATGTCAACCTCGAAACGCTCAGCGCTCTGGCTAAACAAATCACACTTGAAAAACAGATTTCGAGAATAATGTTTTTTCTCACTTCTATTACAATGAATCGGTACAGGTACATTTATAACGGATCAATTTACAGGAATGGAAATAACCATAATCCAATCGGAAATATTTACAGGAAAGGAAAGAATCCGAATTGGAAAGAATCAATCCAATATCGGAAATAATCAGATTCGGAAAGACTCAGTCCAATATCGGAAAAATCAATCCAGTATCGGAAAGATCCAATATTTCAACACTCCCCCTCAAGTTGGTGCATAGCTATCACACATGCCCAACTTGCCCAAAAACTTTGAGAACAATCGACTTGAAACAACTTTTGTGAGAATATCAGCCAACTGATCCTCTGATCGAATCGTGGGCAACTTCACAATTTTCTCATCCAAATTCTCCTTAATGAAGAATCTGTCGACCTCCACATGATTTGTATGATCATGTTGAACCATATTATGAGCAATATCACATGTTGCTTTATTGTCACAATATAGGTGAATCGGTTGCCTAGGCAGACAACCCAAATCTCTGAGGAGAATTCGTATCCACAACGCTTCGCATATGCCAAGTGACATACCTCTAAATTCAGCCTATGCACTTGATCGGGCAACAACATTATGTTTTTTACTTCTCCATGTAATGCGATTACCTCCTAACAAGGTGAAATAACCTGAAGTAGACCACCTATCATCTACTGCTTCGGCCCAGTCAGCATCAATATACACATCCACGCTTTATTCATCTTCATTTTTTGTGAACAAAATTCCTTTTTCCAAGAGAAAACTTCAAATACCTCAAAATGCGCATAACTGCATTCATATGTTGCTCTCCAGGATTATGCATAAACTGGCTAACAATACTCAATGCATAGGAAAGGTCTGGTCTTGTGTGTGCTAAGTACATCAACCTTCCTACAAGCCTCTGGTATCACCCTTTATCCACTGGTACTTGATGAGACTCAATACATAACTTTAGTCCTTCTTCCACTGGTGTATCAACTAGTTGACATGCTGACATACCAGTTTCCTATAACAAGTCTAAGGCATACTTTCTTTGAGACAGAAAGATCCCTTTATCAAATCGAGATACTTCGATCCCAAGGAAATATTTCAAGGAGCCGAGGTCTTTCATTTTGAATTCTCTGGACAAGTAACCCTGTAGGGCCTTCCTTTCTTCCGAGTCATTTCTTGTAACCACCATGTCATCCACATATACAATAAGTGCAGTAATCTTACCCTGTTGTTTCTTCAAGAATAAAGTGTGGTCTGAATTGCTCTGATGGTAACCAAAGGCTTTCATAGACTTTGTGAACCTTCTGAACCACTCTCTCGGAAATTGTTTCAACCCATATAGTGACTTCTTTAATCTGCACACCTTTCGACTATGCATTTCTGGTATCATGCATCCAGGTGGGAGTTCCATGTAAACTTCTTTGGACAATTCTCCATGCAGAAAGGCGTTCTTCACATCAAACTATTGTAATGGCAAATCCAAGTTCGCAGCTAGAGATAACAAGACTTGTACTGTGTTGATTTTAGCTACAGGTGCAAATGTCTCTATATAATCGATCCCATATGTTTGGGTGTACCCTTTTTCCACCAGTCTCGCCTTAAAGCGTTCAATTGTACCATATGCTCTGTATTTCACAGTATAAACCCATCGACATCCAACTGGTTTCTTTCTTGGTGGACAGTCAACAAGTTCCCAGGTTTTATTTTCCTGCAAGGATTTCATCTCCTCATTCATAGCGGCTTTCCACCTTGCGTTAGCTAAGGCTTCCTACACATTGTTAGGATTAGATACAGTAGATAATTGATTCACAAATGACTGATTTGATTCTAACAAATGATGGTTAGACACATAATGAATCATGGGATATTTGACTTCACTAGAAATTTTGGGTTCATATGTGGGTTTAGGGATACCTCTGGTGTGACGTTGTGGTATTTTTTTTCTAGGAGCATCCTCAGCAAGCGATTGGTTTGGTGTATCGGTTCCCTGTGGTGTGAGGGACCCGGACGAAGGTGGAGCCACAACTTCAGTTTCTGGGTGTTCATCAACTTCTTGAATGACAGTTTCCGAGAGTTCCCCATCTTCAAAGATGTCTAAGTTACCCACACCCAGTTTCGAATCCACTTCTTGATCAACAGGTTCAGAGAGTTCCCCTCCTTCAGGTATGTCCAACTTACCCCCATCTTCAGAGATGTGAACATCCACATCTTTAGGGATGTCAACATCATAGTCTAGAGTCTAGATTTCCTTCTCATACTCCCCCTAAAATTCAGGCTCAGAGGAAAAATACATTGAATCTTCATGAAAAACTACATCCAAGGAAATAAACATTCGTCGGGTTGGAGGATGATAGCATCGATACCCATTTTGATAATCAGCGTATCCTAGAAAGACACATCGCAACGCACGAGGAGTCAAGTTGCTGTGTTGATGCTTATGGAGGTTTACAAATGCTACGCAACCAAAGACATGAGGAGGTAAATTTGGGATGGTTGGGGCAATAATTGCTTCGGCGAGAGCCTAAGATGGTGTTTGGAAATCAATAGTGCTAGAGGGTACTCGGTTGATCAAATATGTTGCAGAGGTAAGTGCTTCTCCCCAATAAGATAATGGCATATGGGCTTCTATCAACGAAGCATGGACAACCTCCAACAAGTGACGATTTTTTCGCTCGGCCACCCCATTCTGCTAAGGTGTATTGGAAGAAGTAGTTTGATGAATAGTTCCATATGCTTCCAAATACTGATGAAGTTCAGAACTTAAATATTTTCCTCCATTGTCATTGCAGAGAACCTGAACCTCTGCATTGTATTGAGTATGAACCATTTTATGAAATTTTTGAAATGACAAGTTCACTTCCCCTTTAGATTTCATCAAGCACACTCAATTCATCCTGGTACAATTGTCAATAAAAGTAACAAACCAACGTGATCCAGCGAAGGTAGTGACTCTGGATGGACCCCAAACATCAGAATGTATGACCATAAAAGGAACCGAACTTTTATTCAAAGTTAATGGAAACGAAGCATGATGGCTTTTTGCAAATTCACAAACATCGCATCGGAAACTAGAAACATCAAATTTTGCAAATAAACTAGGAAATAATTTCTTCAGGTAACCAAAGGAAGCATGCCCCAGACGTCGATGCCATAACCAAATTTCAGATTTCCTCTTCTCCCCCTCAGAGCCATCCACTGTGAAATATTGACGCAATTTGTCCGAACTTTTTGAAACCAAGTCCAAGTAATACAACTTCCCTCGCCTAACACCACAACCAATCGTTTGCCTCGTTCGGATGTCCTTAAAYACACAAAAATTAGGCCAAAAAATTACAACACAAAGTAAGGCAGTGGTTATTTGGGAAACTAACAACAGGTTATAATCCAAAGATGGAACAACTAAAACAGAATCTAGATTCAAAGTATCAGTGAGAGGCAAGGTTTTTTCTCCAATAACTGGGGTTGAAGAACCATTGGCAGTGGAAACAAATTTTTGTGAGGATAGTTTAAGGGGTGAGACCTGACTATAATCAAATGTCATATGATCTATAACATTGGAATCAATTATCCATGCACTATTGGAAAAAAGTGTAGACATATTAAAACCTTACCACCATTACCTGTCGTTGCTGCTAACGTCGAGATCTATCCCGCAACATCATCCTCTTTCCTTGTTTCAACAACCACAACACTGGAGGGTTTTTTGGAATTCCTCTTCCATGAATCACGGCTATGATCCCACCAGTCTAGATACCCCACAAGTTCAAAGCAGTGACTTTTGGTATGACCAGTTTGATGGCAATGAGTGCATTTGTAGGAGGATTTATCGGCACCAATAGTGGTCTTAGGATGGCTGGGCCTTGTTTGGTCATGCTGGTTTTGAGGAGGTCGGTTCTGAATAGACCGGTTTCGAGTCACCATGGCTAAAGCTTCAGATTTTTCCGGTTCTCCACTCATCGTTGCGCGTCGAACAGATTCACGGCGAACTAGTGCATAACATGCTTCTAGTTCGGGAATAGGATCCTTTCTCAAAATTTCACCACGGATTTGTTCGAAGTCACCATCTAATCCAGCAAGAAAAATGTGCACCCTTTGTCGTTGAACTGATTTTCGGTAAGATTCAACATCCTTCGCATTCTCCATGATCACCTTATCATGATGATCTAACTCACTAAAAATCTCGGTTAATTCTCCATAATACACAGAGAATGTTCTGCCATTTTGTTTAGTAGAGAAATCCCTCTGATTCAAGACAAAAACCTATAATTCATCTACTCCATCATAAAAGACTTTAGAAAAAGCTTTCCAAATATCTCGAGCGGTGGGTAAGCGAATGTATCATTTCATAATTTCTGGGAACATAGACATCAACAACCATCTCTTGACCTTTTGATTGTCTGCATACCACTTCTCATATCCATCATCCTTCTCAAAAGGTGGCTGTGAAGTGCCAGGATTAAAGGAGAGTTTCTCCTTCTCAGCAATATGCATCTCCATGATTTGAGACCACATATCATAATTTGTTTCATCGAGTACAATCCCTACTTTGAACGATGAACCTTCAGATTGGATAATAATGGGAGCAGATTTATTCCCAGATGATTCAATTTATTCTCACTTCTATTACAATGAATCTGTACAGATACATTTATAATGGATCAATTTACAGGAACGGGAATAACCAGAATCCAATCGAAAATATTTACAGGAAAGGAAAGAATCAAAATTGGAAAGAATCAGTTCAATATCGGAAATAATCAGATTCGGAAAGACTCAGTTCAATATCGGAAAAATCAATCCAGTATCGGAAAGATCCAATATTTCAACAATCACAGTGTCCCAAGCAGGGACGCGATTTTCACATGCAAGCCGAGATTTCTTCCTTTGGTCGGTCTGCTATCTATTCTCTCTGCAAAAAAGTCGTATAAAACAAGTGGTCTTACGGTTGGATCTAGCAGGTCTTACGGTCGGTTTGTTCCAAAAACCTTCTCTGGTTTTCATTCCTTAAGATTTCGGCAACAATGGATTTCTCTTCAGCAAGCTTTTCTGTGGTTTCGGTCGCAGCAACGTCATCATGCAGGAACCAAAAACAGGTTGTCCGATTATTTGGAATCAAGGCAGTATCATTTGGACCTCTGGAGAATCGATTGGGCCTCTGGCATACCAAGAAAGGGTGTAGCCTTTATGCCCGTGCTGGAATTGGGCCTCTAGCAAACCGATTCGACTTATGCCAATAGATTCATTTTCTGGATGAAGGCCATGTGCAAGCTTTGGCTTAGATTATGACAGGACTTGAGAACCTTCGTAGCAGTCTGTGCTTAGATGTTTGTGATCATTTTTTTCTAGGTATACATACTTTACTCTTTTGGATTTGAACTTATAATTTCTTAAGAGGAAATACATATTCTTAATCATTAGACCCACTCAAATTGTATGGTATGCAATCTGGTCGCATAAGCTTCTCCTATCTATTTAATTTCCATTTACATAAACTTCTCATGAAATGGAGAGTGAGTTGCATCCAAAGCCAGTTTTGGCACAATTTGAAATGGCCAACCTTATAATTATGAGAAGACTGGACAATCCCCTGGAAGCTTCTATGTATGGAGAATGGCAAATATGGCTTTGACAGAGATACAATACATTAATCACACGACCAAACTCTCGTCGTGCAGCAATGGATAATCTCGTGACTACAAGGATCTTGTGAAATCAGTTGTAGATAAGGCACATAAACAATACAGGTGAAGGCACCCTTTAATCCATTTAACGATACAATGTTGAACCATTGCAGATCTATCCTACCCGATATATTATGTTCACAACCATATTTGCACTCTTTCCTCAATCTCATGGATTACCACCACACTTCTTTCCTCAATCTCATGGAATACCACCACACTCTATCTCTATGCTAAACTAGACCTAAACCAAATCTCCAATATTAACAAACAAAATCCATCTTTCTTTACAAATCAAAGAGATCTAACTTTGACAGAGATCCAAAAAAATCTATTCTTCAATTTTCTCCTTTACCATGAGATGTCAAAATATAAATTTACCAAAATACATAAGAAAATAATACCCAATTAAATTAGCAAGGAATCAAAGTAACTAGACCTTATAAGCATCAACGTGGCTTCTTCATTTGAGTGTGGACTCTTCTTGCTTGGGACAAGTATTCTTATAATTAATTAATGAAATATTTCCTTCTATCAATACACTTCACCATAAGGGTTCTGATACCATGTTAAGAATTAGAGCACTAACAAGACAAGATAAAAACTAGTGAAAAAGACTTTATGCTATTCTCTTTCTCGTTGTATTGATCTCATGATATGAATTTATAGTACATGAATTGGATCACGTAGAGATCTATATCTTATTGACAACTCATCAATAAATCATGACAAGGCCTCATAAATAGATAAGGTTTACAACTCATAAATAGATGATCTTAAACTTTGTGATTCTCAAAGTTCTCATAATCTAACATTCCCCCTAAACCACACGTTTGAATAATAATACATATAAAAAAACAATAACTGATATCATCTTCAATCTGAAAATGTTAAACTAAACTTCAATGAACAACAAATCTAGCACCTCCCATCCCTTTGGGAGGAAAAGCACTCAACAAGATCTAGTCATAATGGAGTTAACTCAATGAGTGAAATTTGTAAAAGAGATCATTTATGGTATAGGTTTTTGTTCTTTCAAGTTGACGATCCAATAATTTGGTAATGTGTTCTTGAGGTGATTTCACTGTGTAGTGTAAATCTCTTAGCATGGTTATTCTTCGCCTCTCTTCTAGTGGTCATATGCTTAGCACCATAAAGTTGCTCGTTACTATGTATGTTTTACATTTTTTATTCTATGGGGTCTATGGATAACAAGGAACACTTCCGTTTCAATGTAGGGACCTCCATCTCTTTTGATTTCCAATCAAATAAAAGTTCGGTGTGAGGAGATTAGATTTAATCACTTTTTCTTTGACGCACATATTCTCAATGGATATTGGCAGTTTTTTTTAAAGTGGGGTTGGAGGTGTTTTATTCTTTGATGACTTAATAAATCTTGTTTGAGAGAGAAAATTAATAACAATGTATTAAAAATGTAGTAATAAAATATAATTTGTGTCATTTTCAAGCGTTTGAAAACTTATAGCTATTTGAATGGTAAAAAGCTGGTGGGAAATATTACTCTTCAACTAATCTTTAAATAATTTAGAAAGATTTAATTTAATTTAAATTTATTTTATTCAAACAATTTTATCAAGAACCCTATGTGCAAGTGGAGAAACTATAAAAGGAAACTTTAAATGGGAAGGTTGAGATAGAGAAGATTGGTTTATTAGTTCAAGGGTTGAATCATAGATACATTTACGCTGTTGTAGAGCAGAGCAGTGAGGAGAAAGAATGAATATGTATTTGTAAAAATTACCCGATTACCAAATCTTTTATTATTAGTTGTGAATGTTTCATTTTTCATAATTACTGTCTTACGGGAGACAAAATGTCTACAATAATGCAACATTGCATGTGCATCCACAAAATTAACTATTACTAATTTCACATTTAGAGTTTCTATTTAGGCCTCAACATTTCCATTTTCTTCATTTGGTATCACATCAAGAAAGATACTCACATAACCATGATTGCAGAAATGGACCACAAAGGTGGAACTTGAAAGAGAATGGACCAAAAAAATTATAAATTGAGGAGGTGCATAGAGGAATTAGAAAATAGAAAAAGTGAGGAAGAAAAAAAATATTTAGACCCAAAACATAGAGAAGAGGAAGAACAATATGTTTGGGACAATGCTCCAGTGATGTAGTTGATCAAATTTCAAAAAATAAGGGAAATGCATGTGGAAGACCCATGTTATGATGGTGTCTTGAAGGGTGAAACCTTGGGAAAACAAATGAAGGTGACTTTGGAGGAGTATTGGTCATAGATGAAGAATAAATTGAAGCACACCCATCAATGAATTGAAATACATGTCCAAGCTAGTAGAGTAGAGAAGTTGTTGGGTTCAAATGGATATGTCACAATAACAAATCAAGTATAATGTAAGTCACAAGATAGTTGAGTAAATATGCTACTAGGTTAAAATGGATAAAATAAATTGAAGATACTCCCCCAGTGAATTGAAATACACAAGTTGGTATAGTAGATAAGTTGTTGGGTTTGTTACCTCTTGAACTAGCACCCATGTGAAAAGTCCCAAGATAGGTGCTAAATATGGAAACTAAATGGAAAGTGCACCATTGTCACCTCATTACACTTTCCCCTTAAATTTAGGCCAGCTCCGAGAAGCCAAGGGGGATTTCCCTATTTATTAAAGTAAACCTCCTTAAGTGAAGTATGAACATGCAAGCTTACAATGAATCCAAAATATATGTAACAGACCTATTCATAAGAATTCCAATAAGTGATTAAATGCTTGAGATACAAGTAAATCCACTTAGAAAGCGAGGGTTAGGAGCTACTGAATGCATGTGACAAATGTGATATGAAAGATAAACAAAGTGAACAAATTCATATTTGTATTTATATTTATCAGTCAACAAATGAAACTTGAAGAGAAGAAAATGTCACTTCCAAGGTACTTTAAAGAACAAAGAGTGAAAACAATTATCATAAATCAATGGTGAAATATGTGTGATTACCAATTGATTACATCCTAAGAAATGACAAGCTTAAGGCTATCCACTACTTCTAAATCTATTACGTGATAAAATCATGAATAAATGTCAAATTTAGAGCATAAAGAGAGCATCCAAGAGAGATAGTATGCATTAGAAAACAAGACTTCTTGGATACTTCCACTTGGGAAAGAGATATACTATGAAACAACATCCCAACAAGTATTAGAAACAAGTTCTAGAGAAACAGCTTTATATAGGGCTATTTTTCCTTCTGAGGGTTAGAAAAAGACAATTATGAACAAATGCTTGAAGAAAATTGTGTATGAAATAAAATTCAAAATCAAATTTGCACTAAACTATGAAAGAAACCTCAATAAATATTTTTATTTGATTTTTCACCTTTAGATCTCTTTCTAAATAAAAAATAAATAAATATATTAGATTTTTAGGGTTTTTTGGATGGTTGTTGAGAGAATACAAGTGATTTTCTCTAATTAAGGCTTATGGGGTCAATAAGTATACCTCTCTAAGAATTTGACATTTTTGTCTTAAGGATTAGGGTTGAAGATCAAGGGGAAAAACCTTCACTAACAAGAGAAAAACCTTGACTAAAAAGATCAACAATAACTTGAAATAAATACTTAAAACCTTGTTGATGTGTTTTCCTAACACCCTTCAACCAGGTGATTGGGGTGCATATTTGAACATGTGACTGTTTCAAATGGAGACCACAATTTTCAAATTTGGAAAGTGTCAAATAACCTTCACCTATTGATTATGAAGAGGCAACAAGTTTTAAGAATCCATAATCGGTTTCAAAAGTGCGGTCCTTCTTCATGAAAGGCCAATGGGGATGGTTTATCTTTTGAAAAAAATATAAGAAAAAAAACGATACTAAAAATAAGGGAATTTCATATGTCCATATTTTCATTGAATATACCTATGTGGCATCTTCGTCTAGCATTTTACAAAATAAAAATTAGAGGTCATATGCCCAATATATTACCAATTTTCTCCATCTTCCTAAATACCCCAATACTTAGTCATTTACCATATCCTGTCTAGACTACTATCCTGTACTTATCCAAATTTATGAGTTAAAGCCCATGTGGAGAAACCAACACTCTCATTCCTCTGCATGTACCATCCTTTTGCAACCTCCATTTTGTCCTCCACATTCCTTGAATTGTACCCCTTATCCTAATACTTAGGGTAACATACCCTAGTCCAATTGAGGCCCATTACATGCTGATTTATACATAAACTAGAAACTTTCTACTAACTAATCATGTAGCTTACCAGCTACAAGAAAACTCATAGATTTAACCATTATCTAAATCCATATACAACATGGTAAAATAAAATAACATAAATGCAGCTAATAACTCTTTACAACAATGTATAACAACATATAGCTAAACACAACATCTAAACTCATAAGAATGAGACATGAAACAATTAAAAACAATTATATTTGAAAATAATTGTGCAATTAACGTCTTGGAAAGGATGTTCCCCCAACCATAGACCTGTTGTTATAGATCTCAACAACAATTCACCCTCAAGCCGAGGCTAGGAATCCAAAAAAATAGGGTTCCTCACTTTGTCCATTCATAGCTCATCTCAATCCCACCACCCACTAGATTTTCCTACAATTATCCCGATTTCCACTAGTTCTCTTCCACACACCTTCCCAACCGAAAGAATGTACCCCTTCACTACATCATTCCATCAGGTTGTACCATTCTAATATTCCCCCTTCACTACATCATTCCATCAGGTTCCAATACTTTAATAGGGTCTCTGACATGGGTGACTAGGAATCTCACTACTGGGATCTCTCGGTAAATCACTACTAGGAAAATGAATAGGGAAAATAATAGTATTATCTTTTTGTTGTAGTGCAACTTGCCCAGGAGTTTACTCCTAAGGATTGAAAGCTGGGTTCCTCAATATTTAGCTCCAAATGCTCCAAAAAAATCCAGGATCACTCCAGAATAATTGTTCTAGCTCCATATCTCTTATTCTTGTTCTCTTCTTATTGTTCATGTAGAAACATGCTTGTCTAAAACTTCTCTCTTTGCCATACAAATTTCCTCTATGTTTTCTCCTATTGTTCCTCCAAAAAACATGTGTGTGTGTGTGTGTGTGTGAAAACTCTCTTCTCTACCCATACAAATTTACTCTTCCTCTTTCTTTCTTTCTTGACTCACAACCATCCCCAAAATGATTTTACTCATCCCCCACGATGCTCCCAAAAAGTATGATATGTGAATTAGCATACCCACTCTGTTACAAGAATTCAATCATTGGGTTCTTCGACACTCAAGGGGAAATTAGAAGTTTCACTCAAACATTAAAATAAGGAAAAAGAATTTGGGAATTAAACTCATAAGTAAAACTCCCCTTTCTAGACCCCTCCTCTCTTGTGGCTAAGTCATGCCCCATATCTATCCATGTCCCCCTTAGTCTTTGGTATCACATTTATTTATTAAAATTTACAAATACAATTCTCCTATACATCGCTTGGCCACAACCATACATTATCTCTACATTAAAAGTTAATCAAACTAGGGATTATAGTGGAGATATTACATTCCCCCTCCCCTACAATTGTGAATTTTCCTTGGTGCACCACACCATGCCAAATTACATTTACATATTTACATAATAATACTCAACAAATATATATATATATATATATATATATATATATATATATGAAATTTTTACCCTCCAATGGTAGTCCCAACCAAAATTCCATATTCACTTCTCAACCCATTGACCCCAATAATATTCCCCTTCGCTTCCATTATTCCATCGGGTTGCATCATCTACTTATCATGGATGTTAGCATAGTTGAATAGGAACTCTAAGATGGGTTATGGAACTCTAGCTACCTAAAATGGAGTCTTTCATTTGATCTCCTTAAAACATGATAAAAAATTGCAGGTATTCCTCCTGAATAGTTTCTCCATGATCACATGTCACGTAATCAAAATCGTAATAGGTACATTGAACCTTTACCATCCATATAGCTTTGTTCCTAAGAAATTTGACTTTATGGCCTAGAACGCACACTAGATCCATCTCAAAGTCTCATTTTTGTTACACGTGTATCATAGACCAATCAATATGTGGTTAGGGTCACGCACATATTTATTTTATAACGATACATGAAACACATTATGCACTCTCATGGATGCAGGTAATGCTAGAATGTATACAACTGGCCCTATATTCTTTAATATTTCAAAAGGCCCACAAGATCTTGTTGCCAACTTTGGGAAGCAACCCAATCTTAGTGATATTCTCTTTGCTTTCACTTTTAAAATATGTGCTCATTAATTTTAAAATCCTTGAAATATCTGTTCTTGTCTGCAAATATCTTCTTCCTATATTGGGAAGCCTTCAAATTCTTCCCGATATTCACCATCTTTTCTTCCATTTCCTTCAATAAATCTGGCCCAATAACTGCTATGTCTACTGGTTTATCCCAACTCACTAGTGTGTTACACTTCCTTCCATACAATGCTTCAAAAAGACTCATTTTTAGTGAGGCTTGATGCCCATTATCATAGGAAAATTTAACTAAGTGGATGTAATAATCCTTCTTGGATGGCTAGCCCATCACATACATTCTAATCATGTCTTCAATTACCCTTTTGTTTCTCTTTATTTTCCCATCTAACTCTGGGTGATACATTTTACTAAGATTTTGATTTGTCCCAAAGCCCTTGAACAAACCCTTCCAAAAATTGTAAGTAAACTTTGGGTCCCTATGTGAAACTACTTCCTTAGGCACTCCATGTACCCTGGAAACTTCCTTCATGTAGATATTTACAATGTTTGTTTCCTTGTCTATAGTATTTACTGGAATAAAAAGTGCAACGTTATTCAATTTTTCCACCACAATCATAATGGAATTGTGATGCTTCCTTGTTCTGGGAAACCTGGTAATAAAATACACCATAATAACTTCCCACTTCCATTCTGGAATAAGAAATGGCTATAGAAATCCATCTGGATGCATGCATTATATTTTCACCTTTTAGCACTCTAGCCAACTAGCTATATATATATATATATATATATATATATATATATATATATATATATATATATATATATATATATATATCCACTTCTTTCTACATTTTGTGCCAAAAATATTGGCTCCTTAGAGTTGCAATTGAATTCTGATATCCCAGGTGCCTAGCATATGGAACATTTTTCATTTCCCTCATCATTTCATTTTTCATCTCATTGTAATTCGGCACATATACCTTGCCTCAGTACATGATAATTTCATCCACTTTCAACTCTTAATATTTTAATTTTTGTTGTAAATTACCCTGTTGTAATCCTTCTTCTATCTGCAAATAACATTGATCTACATTTGTTGGTTCAATAATTATATATTTTAAATCATTTTTGTACATGATCATGGCCGCCACATGTATCTCGTGCACCCTTATGCTGAGTGCATCATCTATTTGATTCTCCTTACCTTTGATGTGTTTAATTTCAAAGCCATATTCACTCAGAAATTCAATCTATCTAGTTTATCTAGAATTTAATGTTTCCTGTCCAAACAAGGGTTTCAAACCAAAATGATCTTTCATTAGCTCAAATATCCTCCACATTATTTTGTTTCCACACGTGTTTAGTGGATGAACAATGGTTTCTAACTCTAGGTCATGGGTAGCATAATTTCTTTCATGCTCTCTCAATTTCCTAGATTCATAGCATACCGCATAATCTTTTTGAGTGAGGACCCCATCGAGCCCCTCCTTGCATGCATTATTGCACACAAAAAAATATTAATCCATGTCTATAATATTCAATATTAGCACATTTTTCAATATGTCCTTTGGATATTTAAAATCCTCTTCACATTCAGGAGTCCATGCAAAATTCACTCCCTTCTTTTGCAAAGAAGTGATGGGGATTGTAATTTTTGAAAATACCTTTATGAATCTTCAGTAATATCCTGCAATACCCATGAAATATCTTACCTATGTCATATTTCTTGGAACTAGCCATCCTTTAATGGTCTCTATATTCTTGGGATCAATTTCTCTCCCATATGCTGAAATAATATGCCCCAAGTAATGTATCTCTTTTTAATAAAATATGCACTTACATAGCTTGGCATACAACTTGTGCTCTCTTAAAACTTTTAGCATCAATATAAAATTATTTTCATGTTCCTCTTCTATCTTTGAATAGATGAGTATATCATCCAAGAACAAAATTACAAACTTGTCCGGGTATTCCCTTAACACTCCATTCATCAAACACATGAAAAAAATTGGGGCATTTGATATCCCAAATGGAACTACTGTGAATTGATATCTATCCTCACTTGATAATAACCTGATATCAAATCAATCTTTGAAAATATTCTTGCACCTTTCAACTGAACAAATAAATCATCAATCCTTGGAAAAGGGTATTTTTTCTTGATGGTGACCTTATTTGATTGTTTGAAATCAATATACACAACCTTAAGGCTCCATCCTTATTCTTTACAAAAACCATTGGGGCACCCCAAGGTGACACACTTAGGCATATATACCCCTTATTTAACAATTATTCAAGCTACATCTGCAACTCTTTCAAATATAGTGTGCCCATTATGTAAGGTGTCTCTCTTTGGTGGAAATCCTGGAACTTCCCAAAAATCATCCTCAAAATCCCTCAATACTATATGGTTTTCAATACTCGTGATTTTATCTATGACTGCCTCTTCCATATGGGATGTAAAAATTTGACATCCTTTCCTAAAGCTCTTTCATAGTTGCATGGATGAAATCTCTCTAACAGTTACAACTCTTGGAATGCCTTGAACCTTTCCTTGCTTCCCTTCTCCATCTAAACAAGTGTTTGTATTGTTGTAACAATCTAGGACAACATGGTGTTTCTCCAACCAATCCATGCCAATTAGACAATTGTTTGAACCCAAAGGTATGATGTTCACATCCACCTTTGTGTTGAGTCCATTTATGTCTATTGGGAAATCTTTAATCTGCTCGATGACTTTCCTCTTAACCCTTGTGGCCAAGTGAACTGTCCAAGATTTATTATTCTTTCTTATTTGTAAGTGAAATCTTTCAATAGTGTTAGAGTTTAAGTAACTATGGCTAGCTCTAGAATCAATTAAAATTTATATGGGTAGGTTACCAATCTTACCTTCCACTTCAATCATGGGGGATTAATATTTTTCTTGCTTGATGTCCAAGGATACATAAATTATTTCCATGCTTCCTCCCATGTCTTCCATTTTTCCATCCTCTTGAATGTTATGAACAATATTCATTATTTCTCTTTTCTTAGGGAAATCCTTATAGTAGTGATCTCCATCACATTCCTAACATTTTACAAGTTGTTGTCCCGACCTCTTCCCAAAAGAATATTCCAACTTGGGCTCGTTCAGGGATGATCAACCTTATTGATTAGCTAGGAACATATTCTTGAAAAAGGGTAGATTAAAACCCCTCTTCCTTTGCTCCCTTTTACCCTTCATCTTTTCATTCCATGCTTTTTGGAAGACTAGTCTTCCTCTTCTCTACTCATAAATATGCTTAGCTCTCCTTATGGCCTCCTCCAAAGTCTTGGGTTTATAATATGGTACCTTGACACTATAGAAAGAAGGTAACCCACATAGAAACCTTTGGATTTTGATATTTTCATCCTTTGTGAAACCAACATAATTCAACAACTCAAAGAACCTCTTGTCATACTCCTCCATTGTCACGCTTCCCAACTTAAGTTCAAAGAACTATTTCATCTTCCTTTCATATTAATTATCTAACAAATATTTATCCTTGAAATATCATTTGAATTTCCTCCATGATAATTTATTCTCATCGATGTGCTCGACTTGATTAAGTTGATCCCACCACATGGTTTCCTATCCTTGAAAGTTATAGGTTGCAATTCTTGTTTCTACTCAAGAGGGGTAATGATGCAACTAAAAATATTTCTTCATTTCTAATATAAATGCATTGGCCTCTTCTCCCTTCCTTTTATCACTATTTAAAGTCGGTGTCTTAATTTTCTTGAGTTCACCTTGAAAGATGTTTGCCTTAGGCCTTATCCTCTTCCTCTTGATAGGAGATAAACTTGGGATGTTCCCCAAACCTAAACTTGCATGAGCTCTCTGGGTGGATTTATTTGTATAATGATGGAACTTGATCCTGATTCTTGAGTACCTCTCATTCCCTTGATTATCCTTTCTACTATGGGATCTAGATGCTGTCACTTGTTTGGAACTAGATACTTTCTTTGAACCAAAGTCTTTGTTGACATCTTTTTGCATCATATTCATAATTTGTAGATCCTCCTCATAAACCTTCATAATATTCTCATTATCTTCCCTATATCTATGCACTTCCCTTTCCATGCTTCTCATAGTAACAAATTGATATATAGGCTCCTCTATGCATATTTCCATTGGATTATGTCTCAACATTTCCCATGCTATCATACATCCTTCATAATTCTTATTCATAGCCAAAATACCTTTGGGATTCTCCATGAATTCAGTTCTCATATACAAACCAATCTTCCCTCTTAAACCTCTAATTCTATAAGAAAATATGATTTCAATAAAACTTCTATTAGAAAAAACATACATACACATTTCTGAAAAAAATAAACATCAATTACTTCTCTTTAGGCCACCATTCATATTCTTTTGATTTTATTGTAAAATATGTTATTCAGATCAAAATTATGTCCCGATAGATGGCTTATTGTCCTCAATACCTTTCCATTGACTATTCATTTACTCAAATCATAGCTTGGAGCATAAAGTTATGCCCCTCTAAAGTTGTTGGGAAATTTTCCCTAATTGATTGTGTGTCCCTACCAATTGAAATCGAAACCTATCTAGATTGTTATGGATGACATGGACCTAGTCTACCCATTAGACATAGGTCTTACCTTCAGCCTAAACACTATCAGAAACCCATTTACTAAAAGTTCCCATCGAAAGTAACTTATGTAGTCACTCCATTTCTTTCTAAGATCCAAAGTTTGAAACACTATCATACTCCTCCATCGGGTTCATCCTTGCGAAACATCCTTTCCGAATGACACTTATCGAAATTTGAGACAGATGCGATACACATTCATCGCTTCTTTAGGAAACCTCCATTGGAAGGAAAACTTACTACGGAACCCTCTGAACACACTCTCCTAATGGATCAGATGACAAGTAATTGTCCCGATCAACAGTCCAGATAACAACATATTCTCCACTTGGTTGACATATATTCGGTTGGACCAACTCCTTTGTAAGAGAAAACCACCATGAGACCTTCTAAACGACTCCTTCCAAAAATCGATTCCCCAATGGATGATCAAGATCTAACCACTTTCCAATCTAATGGTCAAGAAACAATTTTATCATTTACCTTTATCCAAAAGCCATTGTGGGTCCCACCTATACTCGAATACCATGTGGAGCTCTTTGGTTCACTTCCCTTGCCGAAACGACATCTAACATGGAAGCTAATGTGGCATTGTATTTCACCCGCGACCCTTCTAAGATAACATGATCATCCAATAAATTGGATGGTCAATGATCATACCGACCAATGGCCTCAATCATCTCATGTTTGCAAGCTACACACTGGTTACCTTGATCGGATGACCTCTTTAGAAAACACAACACCATTATCATGCTTTCCAAACGGATCTCGGTTGCTCATTCCCCAAGCTAACATAATTTTGGTCGTTGATTTTATCAACACTTCATCAATGGTTGCTGATCGATGATTTCCTTAGTGAACTAAACTTCTTCATAGATTTCCCCAAACCCCAATCATTGGTGATAGATATTTTGTTTGTTGACATGGCATGACACTTGGATGTTGACATGACATAACACATGGATGATAACATGATAACCTAGATGATGTGTAATGACACATGGATGCTAATGTGGCATGACACATGGATGTTGACGGGGCATGAAACATCATCACCCTCTTTCCAAGGAATCACAACAGGATCACCTCAGACAATTATCTCCCACCAAATGGAAAATCTACTAAAAAAGGTCATTATTGCATTATTTCCCAACTCCATTCCATTCAATCAGTTGAGACGCCCTCTATGCACCTTGACCTCGAATATATACTCTCCTAACACCAAGCTATTTTTAACACTCCCCATAATCTTCCTCCTTCTCGTGGCATACATGATCACTCCATTCCTCTAGTACCAAGCAATATTCCTCCCGGTGTTCACCCTTATCATCATTCCTTTTCCCAAAAAAAATAACTTGAGAAAAATGTTCAAGAATTTATAGAATTAGGTGTTATCCACCCTAATACAAGCCCCTATTCTTCTCCAGTAGTCATGGTACTCAAGAAAAAAGGAACTTGGTGCATGTGTCGTGATTTTTGTGCCCTGAACAAACTCATAGTCAAAGACAAATTTTCCATTCCTGACATTGATGACCTCTTGGATGAATTGAGTGGTGCTCAATACTTTACCAAACTTGATGTTCATTCTTGCTACCAATAGATACATATGAAAGAGGAAGGAATTCCCAAGACTTCCTTTATAACTCATGGCTATCACTATGAGTTCTTGGTCATGCCCTTTGGCCTATGTAATGCCCCCTTCACTTTCCAAAGTCTCATGAATCATGTCTTCCATCCTTTCCTCCATCATTTTTTCTTAGTTATTTTTTATGATATTCTCATCTATAGTAAAACTTGGCAAGCCCATCCCGCCCATGTGGATCAAATTTTCCATCTACTCTCTAAGCACAATTTTTTTCTCAAATGGTCTAAATGTGCTTTTGGAGCCTCTGAAGTTGAGTGCCTAGGTCATATTTTCAGCAAGTATGGTGTACACGTGGATCCTAATAAAATTTAAGCTATAAAGGATTTCCCTCACCCAAAAACTCTAAAAATATTGCATGGTTTCCTGGGTTTAATAGGATATTATCGCAAGTTTGTTCATAATTATGGAAAAATTGTACCACCTCTCACTTCTCTCCTTAAAAGGAATTCCTTTAGTTAAACTCTAGTAGATGATTAACCATTCCAAGCCTTAAAAGATGTTATGTGCACAACTCCTATCCTGACACTACCAAATTTGTTTGATGTTAGTGTTAGCATCAGACAGGTATATCTACACAGGTGTATGTGTATAGACATGTGGAAATCGTCCAAAGCCTTCTACTCTTGAATTTACTTTAATTAAAGGAATTATTAAAGTAAATTTATTTTATTGAGTTATGTAATTAGTTAGTTGAGTTATTTAAGGAAAGTGATAAAATTATTTAGCATGTAATATTAGCATGCAATCTTCACATACAATATAAATATCAAGTGAGATTAGAAATAGATTATAACTTAGGATTATAAAATCAAGGCTAGGGTGAAGGAGGAGACACATTCACAAAGATATATCGAAGAAAGGCTTTAGCGAGTGTGGAGTCATTCAAGAGTGTAGAAGCAAAGGACTTTTGCTTACACTTGACACTTGACAAATTCAAGGAGACTTGGGATAGGGGAGGAGAAGGACTTAGATATAGAGATTAAGTCATGGAGAAGAGAGAATAGAGGCTTACATAGGTGGGCTTCAGTCTAAGGAGGCCATAGGAGAGTGTTGGATCATACAAAACTTGTCGTACAAGTTTTCCATATGGATACACTATTCATAGTGTAGATAGTTGTGTATATACGTGATTCACTAGAAGGTGAATAATGTATGCCTCAAAAAGCATTCCATAACTGGTTGTACAATAGGTAAAATCTTTCCAAGTTAGTTTGTAGTGGTATTTCTCTGACTGGGTCATTATCCCTATTATGGGAGCCCTGATTTTAGCCTAACAAAATCATTCTCGACACTGATTTTCCCTCTGGTGTTTTTCAAGTGGTTTATACCTGAAAATTTTGGTGTTCTTATGCGTTTGATTTTTTTTCCTTGTTTATGTTTTTGGTACATGTTTAGTTGATTACTCAGTTGTGATTTTATTATATAAAGTAATTTTTTTTTGAGCTAATTTTCAGGTGTTGAGTAGGAGAAATTTCAACATGGTACCAAAGCATATTAAGGGTTGAATCCTCTAGGAAAATTCAACATTGTATCAGAGAAAGGTTACTCTGGAAGGAAAGCAAGTGCACATGGTATTGGCAAATCTATCAGATCTGAGTGACCAAGGGAGAGATAAATTTCATATCTAGCATTACAGGATCATATCTATGGGATCAGGAGTGTCAAGGTTGGTGCTTGAAGGACTAAGCACATATCCATATGAGATCTTAGTTTAACTACAAACCAACAAGAAGAAATCAAAAGACTAATTTGTGGGAAGCAAAAGGGTGGTTTGTTGAGCAATGGAAAGATGTCATGCAGTCAAAAAGGAAATATCAGATAGGTGGAGAAGGACTTTCATCTAGAGATATGAGCCACATGAGAGAACATAGGAGAAAAGAAGGACTTTTTCTCATGTGCCTGTGTCATCCACTTAGGATCAAAGACATGCTTTTTATCAAGTGATTGAGCCACAAAGGATAGTGACTCAAGGGGATCTCATATGGGTGAATAAGGAAGTTCATCCAAATATCAAAGGGTGATAGATATATTGGTGTTAGTGACTCATATATAGAGAAAAGAAGGAATTTTTCTCATAGATATGTTAGCACGGGGTGAAGAATGAATTTCACCCAGAGATCTAATCAACCCAAAGGAGAAGAGAAATCATAGGAGTAGGCAGGATAGAATCATGAGAAGAAAACATATCTGGGAAGCAGAGGAGTTATAGGTACAGTATCGTACAATAGCAGAAGAGGTGCTTGGTGGAAGGTGTTGGCTATTTGTGAGTGGACAGAAAATACACACAGAATGAGATAGTAAGATCTCATAGAGTGGGTGGAGAAAGACTTTCATCCAAGTGTGTAGGGCAGGGTTCGAGTAAAGGATTAATGGGGAAGCAATGGATATGGTAGCTAGCAATATCAAAGGAATCATATTGAGGTAAGGCTATTTGTTTCATTGTATTATTCCTTAGGTGGACCAATATTCCTAGAAGGGAGCCTAGGATTTTATTTTAATAAAATAAACTAGAGCTAGAAGCAAGGGAGATATTCAACAGTCTAATAGAGGACTCGAGAACCCATGTGGATCTTGGTGATGATTCCATGTATACAATGAAGGGAGATGAAATATTTTTGTTCCAACTTGAGTCAAGAGGTTCATTAGAGTCCCAAGATTTTCTTTATGTGTCAGAACTAAAGAAGAACTTGCTCTTAGTTTTAGTTTTAGAGGACACGGGTTTTGTAGTTACTTTTCATAGAGGGAAAGTACTCATATGTTCATAGAGAGCTCTTCTTGACACAAAAATGAGCATTGGTGTCAGAGAGGGAAGGTTATACAGGTCATAGGGTCATCTAGTAAGAATATTCAATAGGATCTTAGATCATGGATCGATGTCAATGACATAGGATGAGGAGAAGGAGGCTTCGAAGGATGAGTAGATTTCATAGATTTCCAGTGTGGAGAGTAAACCCTCATATGGGAAGAGGGATTTAACCCCTTTCATTCCTGTTAGGAGACCAAGTTGGTCTGATATGACATTGATGGATGCTCATGAGTAGGAAGCTTCTAGGAGCACATTGAGGAAGAGAAAACCTTCAATGAAGTTTCCAAAATTCACGAAATTGATATGTAGCATCATCAGTTTCGAGACTTCTAGTATTCAAGGAGAAATTGTCCAGAAGCGTTGGAGGAATTCCAGTATGCAAGATGATGTGTGTGACATTTTGCTAGAGTCAGAGTCAGGAACTAGTTCTAGGTGGCTCTTTGGGAAATACCTTCCTCACTAAGAGGGAGTATTGATGTTAGTGGTAGCATTGAATAGATATTTATGCACATGTCTATGTGTCTAGACGTGTGGAAATCATTGAAATCCTTCTACTCTTAAAGTTACTTTAATTAAAGTAATTATTAAACACAACTTATTTTCTTTAATTATGTAATTAGCAAGTTGAGTTATTTAAGGAAAGTGCTAAAATTACTTAGCATGAAATCTTAGCATGAAATCTTTGCATGCAATCTGAATCTTAAGTGAGATTAGAAATAGATTATAAATCACGATTATAAAAGCAAGGATAGGGTGAAGGAGGAGACACATTCACACAAAGATAGCAAAGAAGGACTTTTGCTAGTGTGGAGTCATTCGAGAGTGTAGAAGAAAAGAAGGAATTTTTCTTACACTTGACACTTGGTAGATTCAAGGAGACTTTGGATAGGGAAGGGAAGGACTTCCATCTAGATATCAGGTCAAGGAGAAAAGGGAACGAAGGCTTACATGGGTGGGTTTCAGTTTGAGGAAGCCGCGAGAGAGTGTCAGATCGTACAAAACTTGTCGTACAAGTTTTCCATATGAATACGTGGTTCACAGTGTAGACAGTCATTTATGTATGTGATTCACAAGAAGGTGAATTGTGTATGCATAAAAAATCATGCCAAAACTAATTATAAAGTAGGTCATATCTTTCCAAGTTAGACTGCAGTTGTATTTCTCTCTGTGGGAAACTATCTCTATTACGGGAGACTTGATTTTAGCCTAATAAAATCATTTTTGGAACTATTTTTCCCTCAAGTGTTTTTCCAGGTATTTATACCCAAAAATGTTGATGTTCTTATGTGTTTGATTTGGTTTCCTTTTTTATTCTTACGCTGCATTTTTAGTTGATTACTCAATTGTGATTTTAGTAAACAAGGTGATTTTTTAAAGCTAAATTCTAGGTGTTGAGTAGGAGAAATTTCAACATGGTATTAGATCATATCAAGGGTTGAATCCTCCAGGGAAATTCAACAGACTTGACCAATAAATTTGTCCTGGAATGTGATGCATTAGGGAAAGGAATTGGGGTATTCCTTATGTAATATAGCCAAACTTTGGATTTCACTAGTAAACAACTATCAGAGTGACATTTGATCCAGTCAATCTATGAAAAGGAAATGTTGGCTATTCTGCATGCAGTGGATCTCTGGTGTCATTATCTATTGGGGAAATTCTTCCAAATTAAAATTGATCATCGTAGCCTCAAGTATTTTATGGAAAAACAATGGGTGGCAAAGATGTTTGTATATGATTATGAGATCATCTACAAGAAGGGAAAATAAAATGTGGTTGTTAATGCTCTTTCAAGGAAATATGAAGAAGAAGGTTCTCTATTTTACCTATCATTCTTTGTAGCATATTGAATTTAGGTCATTCGGTAGGAATGGTTGCAAGAACCCAAAATTTCTATCCTAATACAAAACTTGCAACAAGATCCTCAAGATTCTCCAGGCTACTCTTCGAGCAATGAAGTTATTTTCTATAAAGTTCATTTGTATTTAAGAAAACAATTAAACCTTAAATCCAAGGTGTTCTCTAAGTTTCATGCTTCACCCTCAACTGGGAATTCAAGGTTTACAAAAAACCATGAACGAGTCAAATGTTTTTTTTTTTTCTGGGATGATATGAAACAAGACATCTGCACCTTTGTGGTTGAATGTGATACTTGTCAAGGAAATAAGGGTGAAACAATCAATTCTCCATGAACACTTGAATCACTCTCAATTCCACCTATTATTTGGAGAGATATTTCTATGGATTCCATTGTTGGTTTACCTAAATAGGCCAATAAGTCAGTCGTGATGGTGTTTGTAGATCATCTTTCCAAATATGTTCATTTTTTTTCTCTTCAACACCCATAGTGGATCATTTTTTTATGGATAATATATTCAAACTCCATGGCATGCCTCAATCTATTGTCTTTGACCGTGATCCAATTTTGACAGCAATTTTTGTAAATAACTATCCTGGCTCCAAGGAACCCAATTGCATCTTAGCACTGCTTGTCATCCCCAGACTTATGAATGAACTGAAGTTGTGAACAAGTATTTGGAAATGTGTTTGTGGTGTTTTACAATTGATAGACAAAGTCAACGGGCTCTGTGGATACCCCTAACTGAATGGTGGTACAACACATCTTATCACACTGCCACTCGCATGACACCCTTTGAAGAAGTCTACACAAAAATCCATCATCGGTTATCTCATACATGCAAGGTGTATCCAAGGTTCAATATTTTGAAAATAATCTTACATTCTGAGCAGCCATTCTCCGTAACCTCAAAGAAAATTTGGTCCTAGCTCAAAATCGCATGAACCAACAAGAAGATTAGTTTCATTTCGAATGTCAATTTGTTGAAGGGGACTAGGTGTTTCTTCATATGCAACCTTGCAAATAGACTTCACTCAAATTTGAACATTGTAACAAACTTTCCCCCAAATTTTATGGTCCTTATACAATTCTCAAGCGAGTGGGGCCCATGGCCTACAAGTTATATCTACCCACTCACTCTAAGATCCATCGTGTTTTTCATGTCTCGTTCTTAAAGAAAGTGATTGGAGGTAAATGTCAGACTTAAACCAGTCTCCCTGAGATGGATGAAGAAGATTCCATTTGGTTGTAGCCACAAGTAGTCTTGGACCAGTGCGATTGTTTTCTCTATTAGCACACCATCAAGGAAGTGTTATTTCCTTGGAAGGATACACCTCTAAAATATCCCACCTAAGAGTCAGCTACCATTCTACAAAAAATTCCTCATCTAAAACCTTGAGGACAAGGTTGTTTTTCAAGGGGGAGGGAATGTTAGGGAGCTAACCTCCATAACCCCTCATATAAGCAGAATAATATATTTTCCATGTAATAAAGGCTGATATTAGTAAATAATACCTATTTAATAATGTGAATAAGTCTAATGTAAGAATACTTAATAGAATCTTTCTCTTCTAGAAAGATCCTCGTCTAGATTGTTCTTTAGAAGATAGAATTATTATAAATAGGAGTAGAAGGCATGAGAAAGTTTTTTCTTCAGAATTATTGTAATAGAGATCTTCTTTGTTGGAGGTTTCCCCCTCAAAGAGGAAAGTGAACTTGGATTTTTATCAATAAATGTATCATTGTTGGTGTTTTTGTTGTCTACATTTTGGTGTTTCCCTAGTATTTGCTTCAATGTTTCTATTTTTTTCTTATTATAATGCACCTGATACCTTACACCCACAAAGAACTATTCAAATGGAATGTTGCTTTTTTGAATTTGTTTTGTGATGTATCAATGGATTCTTGAGAAAATAATGCTTTACAAACTCATTTGATATTAACGTGGAAGTCCTTTAAAGTTCTTTGAAGACCTTTCCATATTTTTTATATATTTCGTTTTGCAAAGTTATAGTTGATTCTTGGTTTTCACATTATTTTAAAAGGAAGGCATAATATCTATTGAAAGCAGACTTCAAACCCTGCAAATACATATTTGCAGACATATTTATTTCTTCTTATTGAATAAGATGATGTACTTGACAAGTACATATGAATATAAGAATTTGTACATTTGTCTATAAGAGTTTGTACATATGTATGTAGGAGTTTTGTTGGAAGATTCTTTGGGTTTTTTTTTTATTGTATGTATCTAAGGTCATAATAAGACTATTCCATATATCATGAAAGAGGATTACCACCTCTATAAAAATGAGGAGATTATTTCTTGTTTCCCACAAGAATTTCTCTCAATGTTAGTGATTTTCCCTTGACAAGAAAATAGATCAACAAACCCTTGCCAAGAAACCAAGAGGAAAAAAAAAGAAAAGGATCAAATACTTACCCAAGATAACAAGACAATAAAGGAGGAGGAAACCTTAAAACGTCTTCTCTCCAAGTGGTATAGTAACATTTTGATGGATTGATCTTGAAAGATAGTAGAATTCTTGAACATTCACAAAAAATCTTCGATGATCCAAGAATAAACCAAGAAAGCGAAAACTCCAAGAATTGACACGAAAACCTCAATAGGTATATCTTCAATGAATTGTATTCTCAAATGATATCCAATAACAGTAACAAATTGCATTGAGAGGAGATCCTTTATTTGTAGATGAGGATTCTACATCATTCTCATTCTTTATTATTTTCTATCTCCCTAAAATTATCCTAGGAGAATCACAAAAACTGACTTGTCATCCACCCAATGAATGAGAATAAGTCAAATATAAGTAAAACATTCCAAGTGTACAATAAAACCCTCATGAGAAGAGGATGTCTAATGTCCCCATTTTTAATTCCCAAGTTAGCAATGTGTATTTTAAAAAGGATGCATGGTCGTTGGCCCAACAATGTAATATGTAAATGATGTATAATAACAAATAATAAATAAAATATATTGTTGGTTGTAGGAAGGCATAAAAAAATACATGGGGGATAAGTTTCCACAAGACAGGGGGTGAACAAAAATGGAATTACCCATGCCTATTAAACCAAATCCATCTTTCTAAATTATCTTTACAATGAACCTTCTATTTCCTCTTGAGTGTTTCTAAGCCTTAATAATTGAATACATGTAAGAGGGTGGTTGTGTGAAGTCACCTCAAAAAGTTATTAATATCATGGGATTGAGTACAATAAACCTTGGGAATTGGGAGATTCAACATGCATGGAGGGGAAGGAAATTTGTATGGAAAAAGAGAGTAGTTTTTATAGCCATATTTTTTTGACATAAACAAAGTTCTGAGTAATGAATCTTGAAGGAACCATAGTGGGCATGTTTTATAGCTGCTTGGAGTTGTAATTTCATGGAGAAATATCTTGTAGGCATGTGAGTGTTATTCTATGCAAGAAATTTTTAAAGGGAGAAAGTAATTTTCTACTGTGAGAATTCGTGTTGTAGTTGTATATTCTTGGTGTCCCCAGCAAAGAGATTTCCTTTCCAACCTGTGTTGGAGACATGGAGGGAAGTGGGATAGCATGAGCGATTTTTTGGCATATAATGGGATCCCATTCCTTGGATTATGCAAGTTGAGGAGAAAGAGAGGTCGTGGATTGGAATGACTATGGGAATTATTTTGCTGAGAGGGGACCATAAACTACCTTAAGAAATACCATCTATTTTGGATTCATATCCCCATCTCAGGGGTGACTTGTTGTTAAGAACTCGAACAACAAGTCTATGGTTGGGTGGAATGCCCATCCATTGCAGTAGGTTTCCTGTTTGTTATTAAGATAAGTGATCATCATCCTTGCGTTTAATTATGTTGAATGTTGAGTTTAATTATTATGCATTTCACTCTTCATTTTTTTATTATGTACTATTATCTACCATGGGTAAATGTTGTAATTACATCTGAGTTTCATGTGACTAAATGTTGGTGTATGTGTTTAATTGTTTTTATGCATGATTAAGATAATTGCATTCACGTTTTTACTTAATATGGAAAGTTGCATAAGCTTGCATGTCGTGTTATGAATTTTTCCGCATTTAAAATTGATATCAAAATCATATTTGATTTTTTTAGTAGTAAAGAGACTAATATTGAAGGATGGGTATGTTGTAGAGTGGTATTAGATCTTTTGGTTCAACACAAGACTTGTATGGGCTAAAGATCAACTCAAATTTGGTAAATTTTTTATTAGAAAGCAACAAAACAGATACTTCGATATATCTAGGGTACAATTCATTTTGGGATACATTACACTTTAGGGGGGGGGATTCCTTTGTTTCTTAGTTTCAATCATTTTGATTGGGTTGGTGACCCTGATTATCATAAGTCTACTACAAGTTATATTTTTAGACTTGGTTTCAGACCTGTCACTTGGGATTGTAAGAAACAACAAGCTCTTCTCTTTCTCCATTAGGATAAGAGTACCGAGCAAAATTTAATGGAATTCAAGAAGCCTCGTGGCTTCAAACAATCCTTTAAGAGTTTGGATTCTAGTAGCATTATCCAACCACACTCTGGTATGAAAATTAGAGTGCCACCAAGCTTGCCAATGATCCAGTTCAACATCACCACAACAAATACATTAAGATGCACATGCACACCATAAAAAATTATATTCAAGATCGTGTTCTCAAATTGCACTTTTTTCCTATAGATGATCATGTTGCAGATATTTTCACAAAGTCTCTTATAGAAGAGAAGTTTTTCAAACTTTGATCCATATTAGGAGTTCAAGAATTTGTCATTAATGGCGGATAGGCTCTAATTCCTCCTTCCTTATCCTATTATATCATCTTTATTAATCATTCAATCCTACCCCAAGTTGTTCTTAATGTAGGATGTTATGATATTTAGGCACTTAGGAGTTAGTTAAGATCAACTTGGTCTAATGTGTCTTTAGGTAAATTATGTTTTTTTAGTGTGTTTCCTTAGTATGCATTTGTATTTATGCAATTTTATGGTCACTATATGTTCTATAAATAAAGTGATCTGATGGTTCATATTCTCCTTAATACTAACAACTATAGTGATCCATGTCTGAACTCCTGATTGGTCTATGATATCTTTTTAAAGAGCATGAAGAGTCATATGTTGATGATCAATTTTGAGAAACTCATATGTAAAATTATTTTCTTTTTCATTAATATGTTGCCTCAAGTGACCATGTTTCGTAAGGCCATGGACGGTTTCCCTCTTTCCAGATGTTAACCACATAATACATCGATGTTCTAATATTTGATATGTTTGTGTGAGTGGATTCTTAAGGTCTTTGATTTTTGTGGAGATACCTCATTTCCAAAACATTGTAAGAATATATATATTTTTCCTTAAAATCAATAGTGATCTCTAAAAATGTAGACACAAGTGTAGGTCGTTCATTATCCTTACCTAAAATTTTAAATTATATGTGGTTAATAAACAAAAAAAATATCCCATTATATGTACATAATTGTTTTAAAACAAATTATGAGTATGGAGATAAGAAAATATCTACAAATATTATTATTACTTCATGGTGAAATTCTCAACAACAAAAAGGAGTTTAGAGGGGTTAAAGTTGAATAAACAAAAAAATTGTAGTTTTCTTAATAAAACTCAATAAAACCCCATTTTCATGTTTTCAACCATCAACAATATCCACATTTGGAAAACCCCACACAGGGAATGAGTATGCTTTCAAGAATTTGAACATGGGTTATTCCACAACCATTTCTCCATGGTGTCACTAGACTACATCCAAATGAACAATATAAAGTGAAGGACATGGAGGTGGGATTCGATCCATTTCTATATGTAGACAACATGTAAGACCATTTATTATCATCTCTCTATCTATAACCACACATTTGATCACTACCTTAAGGTGACTGCATGGCTCCAAGAAAATCCTTTAACATAATTAGACATTTCCCATTGGTTAAAAACTTATCACTTGGCCTCACTAATGGATCCAATACCTATTGGCATGTATTTGTAAATATATATAATAATATGAGTAGGAATTCTACTTGATTACTCGATATTTTATTATTTTTTGTCAATGTCTATTTATTTGTTTTCTATGTTCATAGTTAGTATCCATTGGAAGATGTTTTTTATGTAAGTATATATTGTGGATTATGCATCCACAAGACGATTTTTTATCAAGTTCCTATTGTGGTATTAATGTTTCCATTTCCAACCCTTACATATAAATTATACCAAGTGATAATTTCAATAATTCCCCAAAAGTATTGTTTAGAGACATCATCATAAATTATTGAAGAATGATGTTTCCTATACATAAAGTATTCGACCAAAACTCACCATAACTTTCCTTTCCAATACTCTTAACAAAAATTCTTTAACTGGTAAATTCAATTCTATGTGTTTTAGTGGATACACCATGTGTGCAACTTGATTTGGTAACATATCTCTTGGCCTACCAAACCTATCTCATGTGAAATATTTTTTCTTGGTGGCGGTTCATCTAGTATGCCATCTTTCACAATGGCTAGGAACACATCTAACAATCCTATTACTACCATCAATATTGCGTCTCTCTCTTTCTTTCTTATTCCCTATTGCATTTCTCCCCTTTAACTCTCTTATAGGAAATTTCATATCACTAATTTTTTCCCTTCATATAAATCAACAACATTTTTTTTTTAACAATCATCCCTTCTCTCAAGACTTAATCTTTAATAGGAAGAAAAAATACAATCCTTCATGATGGTATATGTGTCTTCATCCAATCATGAACAATTGAATGGTTATGTTTCCATGGTATTATTAATGATAAGTGACATGCATCCATAGGTATCATATCGCACAAAATCTCATCTCTATACTCACTAATGTGAAAACACATCTTGCATTACCTAGTCATAGTCACTTTGTTACCTTTATAAAACCAAGATCACTTATAAAGATAGGGAATATTTATATCATATGCCAATCTTAGTTTCTCAACCATATCTAATTCCATAATTTTTTATATATTTGAATGAATCAAAATCATGCAAGACTTACCTCTAGACTTGCACGCAATTCTAAATATATTATTCCTCAATCACTTGACTTATTCTGGTATATACAAATTCTCTTTAAGCCTCATTAATCTATGTTCCATATCTCTATAATCATTTAAATGATCTATGCCTTTCATCCCTTGGATGTGTAGGAGTATATTTTTATCTTATATCTACCAAAATTCCGAATTCTACCTTAGAATCTACCTTGATATTTTTCTCTATTTCTTCTTAATGTGTTATCTTATTCTTATTTATAAACTTCTCTGTAATGAATATTCTATGCATGGTGTTGCATTCCTTCTACTATCTTGGCCTCCTTTTCCTCTATTGGAATTTCTTCTATAACCTTGGACACTAAATTTTCTTCTATTCTCGAAGCATCTAATTGATATACTTCTTCCATTATACTTATCTTATGTTGGTTAATTTCATCTTGAATTTCAAACATGAGCCCATTCACATACCTCAAGTATCTCTATTTATTTCCCTCATTGTGACTTGCATGGACAAAAAATTGATATAATTCCTTTGTAAATCCTCACACATTTTGATCTCTATGTTATAGTGTCTACATTTGTTTGAATAATCATCATTCTAAAGAAACACACATGTTGCACCAAATACCATCAAATGGTAGGATTCCATTTCAAATTAATCATGGAAAAATTCACCTTGTTCAGGTCATCAATCTTCGCATATTCAACATATCTCTTTGTCTTAATTTTCCATTTTAGGAGTGTTTTTTATTTATGAATTCCATCATATTGTAATATTATAACCTTTCCTCCTCTTATTATTTTCGAAAATATAATCAACTATGATGCAATATCTCTTTCCATCATCTTCTTGTTCCTCTTCATGTTCTACATTTGAATTGTTGGATTCTTGATCCCCACTCAACTATCTTATTTCCAATTCATTGATTCTTCTTCCCATTCTTGTATATCCTAGTTTACACTAGATCTTCCTACTCTTACAATTCTTAACCTATGGAATATCACAATTCCAAGGAATTCCACCTTTGCAAACATCAAATATTTTTTCTATCAATAAACATTCCAATCGCTAACTCTAATACCAAAACATCACTTTATCTTCTTCCAAAGACTCAACATGTTGTGACCAAAAAGGATGCATAATAGAAGGTTAATGTTACCATAGCTTGAGATCAGTGTGTTTCGACCAATGAGACAAGTAATGTATAACAAGACTCAATGGAAGAAATAAAAGAAAAATTCACAATATATAGCTTGAATAACAACAAAAAAAAACACATTAAGAAGGGTCTACTTATTATTATTATTATTATTATATCATATAATAATACAATGCTCTAAATTCTCTTAGACTCACAAGTGAACTCTCTCTCTCTCTCTCTCTCACACACACACACACACACACACACATACACACACATGGGCTATCTACATTTGCATGTTTCACCTCTCTTATTGGTTGGCTCAATGCACATGGTCTACAATTATGTTCTTTCCTCCTTGCTGCTAAGATATTATAACTCCATAAACATTCTTCCAGCTTTCCATACCTTTCCATTGAACATTGAATCAATACAATGCCACTTGCTTGGCTTCTTTATAGCTCACCCTTTCTCACAACTTGCTTCTTTCTTTTTCCTCTTAGTGCTAACCCTTTGTCTTTTACAACCAACTCGTTATATGCTTGAACCAACTTCTTCTTGTTTGATTCCTTTATATGCATTAGCTTCAACTTTTGGACATTCAACTACTTCAAGATCCCACTTGCAATGATCTTATTTCTTCCTTTCTTGGGATGAGGTCACCATGTCATCAATGTTTCAAATCTTTTCTCCCAATGATTCATCTTCCTCTACATGCACTACAATCTACTTTCTTGTGCTCTCTTGACCCTAGGCATGTTTCTTCCTCTATGAGCCAACATCCTTACAACTTAAAACATGCTTCACATCTTATGCATAGAGTATCTTGCACCGCATTTGTCAATTAACTTGCATCTAGATGCTCCCATTATAGTGTAGATATAACATCTCACAAATAAGTAGCAAGGAAAATCAATGCACATTAGTGTAGTGCATTGATATTTCACAGTTTTGATTCTGAAACAAAATATTAATATATATCATTATTATGCAAACATGTTTAATGAAAAAATTAAAAATAAACATCAATAAAATGTTTTTCTTTCATTTACTTTCAAAATGTTTCATTAATCACAAGTTTTTTGAGGCCAATTATTTATACCTTGTTAATAAAAGTCTTTCATAAAGAGGTTATGTAATTGTAGAATGTGAAAGTATCACAATTAAAAAATGGGATGAAATCCTTCAAATGCAAGGTGTGAGGACCCCATTCNGAAAAAAAAAAAAAAAAAAAAAAAACCTAAAAGACCAGACCAATGATATATCACAACTAAGAATAGCTTATCTAAGAATATTGATTCATTAGATTGGAGTTGCCACCTAATTTGTAGGTAAATCAAATATGCATTAAGAAGTGAAACAAGCAAGTAAATTAAATTTCTTCAGATCTTTTCTTTAGGTGAACTACTTAAACTATCAAACTGAAATAAATATATATATATATATATATATATATATATATATATAAAGGTGGAAAGATATAATAATAAGTTAAAACTTAGTTAATTTTTGTGTGATTTGATTAAAGTTACTTTACCTAAGATGGGAGCTAATTGGATTTATGAAAAAAGCAAATTACAAATACTTTAAAAAAGTTTAAAACCCGTCAACATTAAATGTTAAAACCCATCAAATATCAACACAAGCGAATATGTACATCAAAAGTCAAAACCATAAGTGAATATGTTATCAAACATCAACATAAGTGAAGATGTACATCAAAAGTTAAAACCATCAACATAAGTGAATATGTTTTTTAATTCAACATATTTACTTACGTCAAAGATTAAAACCATCAACATAAGTGAATATGTATTTTCATTCAATTCACTTATGTTGAGTGGTTTTAAGAAAATTGAAGTATTTTGACTTTTTCTTTATGTTCAATTCCTATAAATAACATAAGTATGTGATGGTTCTCCTACGAAATTTAATGAGAACGAAGAAAGCCAAACACAACATACAAAAGATAGATATCTCTGAGATAGTGAATATGTATCTATCAGTGTACCCTTTGTACTGACGTTTATCTGCTCTCTTACATACTAGGTGGAGATGAGGGTGGACCAAAGTGTAAATGGATAGACTCTAAACATCATAAGATGCAATCAATAGATTGGCTTTCTCACGCCCTCCCTAATAGTTAGCTGCTAAATGAATTCTCGTAAGGAATAAGTTCCCCGCCCTAGTCGTCGAGTACCAAGCCTTGGTCACAGACAGGTTTGGATTAACACTCAGACTGCCTAGCTCTGAATCAATCCACTGGTGCTGGTGCTTCTTAGACTGCTTCGGGTAAACTAGGTAAACATCTGGTTCGGACTATTTTCTTTTCAATGAAGGATTCTTCCATCTAACGAAGCCTCCCTACCTCGCTCCCTCCCTCCCTGGCGTCCTATCCTGTCCATGCATCCATCCGAGTACCGATCACTCGAACCAGACATCCTTGCTTCCCGGGCGCAGCGGGGGCGATTTCCTTTGAGGTTAGCCTTATTGCGCAGGGCATCGTGATACAATAAGTCTAGAGCCAGGATTCAACCCAACATGCAATGGAAAGGAAAAAGGGCGTCGCTCTATGAATTTCGAACAGGAGCCCTGAAATTCCTAGACTGGGTAAATAACATCTGGTTACTTTTGTCTTTTCAACGATCGATTCTTCAATCTAAGGAGGCTTTGCTCCCTGGCGTCCTATCCTATCCATGTATCGATCCGAGCACCGATCACTCGAACCAAGCATTCGTGATCCCTGGCGCCGCGGGGGCGACTTCCTTTCAGGTTAGCCACCAGGGCATCGTGATACAAAACGTCTACAGTCAGGATTCAACCCACCTGCAATGGAAAGGAAAAGGGCGTCGCTCTATGAATTTCGAACAGGAGGACTGGGTAAACTGGGTAAACAACATCTGGTTCGGACTTTTGTCTTTTCAACGAAGGATTCTTCCATCTAACGAAGCTTCGCTTCCCGGCATCCTATCCTATCCATGCATCCATCCGAGCACCGATCACTTGAACCAAGCATTAGTGCATCCCTGGCACCGCGGGGGCGACTTCCTTTCAGATTAGCTTTATTGCCCACGGCATCGTGATGCAAAACGTCTACAGTCAGGATTCAACCCAACCTGCAATGGAAAGGAAAAGGGCGTCGCTCTATGAATTTCTAACCGGAGCCCGGAAATTCTTAGACTGGGTAAACTGGGTAAGCAACAGCTGGTTCGGACTTTTGTCTTTTCAACGAAGGATTCTTCCATCTAACGAAGCTTCCCTCCCTGGCGTCCTATCCTATCCATGCATCCATCCGAACACCGATCACTCGAACCAAGCATTCGCGCATCCCTGGCACTGCGGGGGCGACTTCCTTTCAGATTAGCCTTATTGCCCACGGTATCGTGATGCAAAACGTCTACAATCAGGATTCAACCCAACCTGCAATGGAAAGGAAAAGGGCGTCTCTGTCGGGCCAATAAGTACCCACAAAGATCACACAATCATGCAGAAGATAAATCCACACTTACCAGTCTCACAATGAAAACTAAAGAGACACTTACCAGTCTCACAAGGATCATACTGAATCTTCTCACTATCCTTTTGATCTTAACCCTCCTTGTGCTTGCTACAAGTATATCCTCAACAAACTAAACATCAATATACCATGGGTATTCCCACTTCTTGTAAATCTTGGCTCATAAAGAAGGAATCAAACATCTTGTACTAGTTTGTGTCAAAAACACTGACGAAGACAGCCAAGTGAGATCGACACTAGCTTATTTTGAGGCACCTTTTAATGGAGTCTTTGTGCTTCACTTTAACATGAACATCCCCTTGACCAAATCAGGCCAAATCAACCAAGTAAGCATTCACCGGTCACCTCTAGGCCCATTTACAATGGAGTTACAATATTCCACCTCGACATAAACATTCCCTTGACCTAATCTGACCTATTTACAATGGAGTTTCACCTAGCTTTTAAATAGGCTTCATTACATGCTATATCATGAACACCAAACCACAAGAAACCAAAAACCAAACATGAAGCCAAAACCCACCTCCTATCACCTAGGTCTACCTCTAGACTTTTACCTACGAAATAATAGAGGTACCCATGCCTAAATGAGGTTTTACTATCGTATTCCCAATTACATGCAAGATTACAACTCCATACTCCATAAGAAAAACAAATGTTCACATTGTAACTCGACCATTACCGGCTATTGTTGCCATTTACCAACACTTCTCTTTCCGGTTGCTTGACCACAAAGCTGTCACAAACAAATCTTCAACCTCCAACGTATCGGCTTCATTCCAGCCAAGCAATTCTTAACCGAGTGCTCCTACTACCTTATCATTCCATTCTTGTTGTTATGCAACCAATCACAACCTCATTCGGAGACTCGATTCCATAATGGAGTAACCTCCACACACTAGAGTGCTGTCAACTACTAGGGCTCTGCCACGCAGGCCCTCCAAGGGTGACATCCACGTCTTCTTGAGAAGACACACACTGAGGTGCTTCAGGTCGTACGCTGCCTCCCCAACCTTATGGATCTCCACATCATGTGGCTCTCCGCCTAGTTGCAACTCAATGTGCCCTTCATATTTGAGCTCTTCCACCTTCCCAGCTGCTCAAAATAAGGGACTGGATTTGGCTGCGGCTACCACTGTCACCTCGCTCATCCCGACAAAGAACAGATCGGTGACAATCAACGCCTGAGGCCTTACAATTTGCAGTTATCTGAGTGCCCCTCAATTCCTACGCCAGGATTCTCGTCAACATCTCCGGTGCAACCATGCTAGTCGAGTAGGCGCCTAACCTTGGCATCATCAATCCCATGGAAAACACTCCTTATTTTGATGATGCGGCCCTCCTTGCTCGCGATCTGAATCCACGCGACCCAAAATTGTAGCTCCCAGCCTACCTTCACGGTTCACGTCCACGTACAAGTCTCCACCCAATTCATGGATGATGCCGCTGATACCGTCTCGCCAAATTTTTCGGCCATAGTATAAACAACGGTGAAGCCAGTGCCCAGCCCCATCACCATCTCGCTCTCGGCATACTCGACGGCTCTCTCTGCGGGCATTCTCGGATCAACCCAAGCCATCCAAAAACGTTTAGGCCTTGTGTTGTCTCGGTCATCGGTTCTTTGCAAAGTCTGGACGACTTGCACACTGGAAGAATTGAGTTTTTCATCCTCGGATGGAGCACACACTAGCGAGCAATACACTAGCTTCGTTTCTGCTCTTCCCCTCTGAGGCTATACTCCAGGGCTCTAGTCTTCAACAGATCGCATGTTCAGATAATTATCTCGTCATCTTTGTCCTTGCATGGATTTCTTGATCCAGCGAACCAGACCCAGATCATTTGTTTTGTTAACGGCGGTCCCTAGCAGTTCCACCGCCATCCGTGCAATGACTCCGGCCTCTTCTGTGATTGGAGCCTGCCGAGGATTATTCACGTCGACAATCACACCACCTCGCAGCATCTGGGCCAAGGCAACTTTCACGGAATATGATGAAGATTTCTTCGAATCGCTGCTGGCGCAATCCAGCAACGCCACCACACCGGCGTTTTCTGCTGCCAGACATCGTAGGCACAGGTCATGCGTTCGAAACTCGGGAAGATTTTTCTGGGGATCCGACTGCTCACAGAAATGGCTTGGGGTTGGGGTTGTGATTGCTAGGGCACTTTCCAATCAATCTGCACTTCTCTCTGGTCTCACAACACTTAGCTCTGATACCACTTGTTGGGCCCATAAGTACCATAAGTACCCACAGAGATCACATAATCATGCAGAAGATAAATGCACAAAAGCATATCGAAAATACACCATGCAATCACATAATAGACAAATATTTACATGGTAAAACCCTCCTAACCTTCAGAAAAAAAACATTTATGAAAGAATCATTCTATTATCAAAAAATAAGGAGATCATATCCCACAACAGAGCTTGAAACCCGTGCTCACAAAATGCCTTTGAAAGATTCATATATATACAACCTTTCTTTCAGTTACATAAAACTGAATGCATTTGATGCTACCACTATTCTTGCCAAATTGTTTTAACAAGATATTATTGGAGAAACCATGGTGAACCAACTAGACCAATTTAATCTATTAGTTGTCACTTCCCAACAGTCGCTCTATGAATTTCTAACAGGTTCTTAGACTGGGTAAGCAACAGCTGGTTAGGACTTTTGTCTTTTCAACGAAGGATTCTTCCAGATAACGAAGCTTCCCTCCCTGGCGTCCTATCCTATCCATGCATTCATCGGAGCACCGATCACTCGAACCAAGCATTCGTGCATCCCTGGCACCACGGAGGCGACTTCCTTTTAAGTTAGCCTTATTGCCCAGGGCATCGTTATACAAAACGTCTACAGTCAGGATTCCACCCAACCTACATTGGAAAGGAAAAGGGCGTCGCTTTATAAATTTCGAACAGTAGTCCGGAAAGTCAAAATCCTTATTACTTTTAAATTTAAACTCAACAGTGAGTATACTAGCACAGCCACAATTACGTGGCTGATTAACGCCTAAAGGCAAATTAAAACAAAATCAAATTCTAACGGATTTCGACCTGTCCGCGTCCCTAAACAGCCTGTCGTCGTCGATCGGCCTTTCTTGAATGTGCTTGATGCCGTCGACTGTTTAATCCGTATGTTGGTACTGGATCTAATGCATTCGTTCATGCCATGGTTTAACAGCAAAGTCTGTATATGAATTCGCATGGAGTTTGGACACAGTCACCGTCAAACACACTCTGCTGGACAAATACGCGTCGTTTGATAAAGCAGCGGTCTTTTCTGGTCATATAATCTTGGAAGCATCAACAATTATCAATAACGAATCTGGTAAATGGTTATCTCGAGAGTCGAGAGTAATTTTTATAACAGCTTGGAAGTTAATGGATGAAATCAGAACCATTCATTTATTGTGAAGATTAAGAATATTCTAGACATATTTAATCTCGTCTATAGAAGAATTAAAAACCTATTAAATGTGCCCATTATTAATAGGTGTACACCTTTCAGCTTAATAAAAAACGTGCTTCCAGCAGAAATAAACATCCGATGTGCCACTTTGATAAGAACAATATAACTTTATTTAATGGGAAATTATAAAATAATTGAAAAAGTAAATTAACAGGAAATTATCAAAAGCTATATGTCGATATGTGTCGGATGAGCAAAGACAGCACTTGAAAGGAGTTTTTAACTGAGACTACGGTTGCAACCGTCCTGCATCAATGGTCTTCCACACTCTAAATATTGCATGGAGTAGTATTCGATATGCAGTGATAAAACAAACAGCAGTTGCTTACTGAAGTGTAAAGGCTTAATACAGAGAAGCCAACTTGTGTGGTTGAAAAAAACTATTAAAATTGTAAACTTCAAAAATAGACAGTTAAATACATTAATTTTTAACATCAATGTAAATGAGATGAAGCTACCTCATTATATGTACTTCAGAGAATTCAACACATGAATGTGAAGGAGATGAAACTCCTTCATTATATATTAGCCCTTGAATCCATGTTAATGTGAAAGAGATGTAATGCCCATAAATCCATGTTAATGTGAAAGAGATGTAATGCCCATAAATCCCTGTTAACTCTGAAACTGTTACGCATTAATGTGAAAGAAATGAAATTGCCTGTAAATCCATGTTAACTCTGAAACTGTTACGCATAGAAAGGGATCACATGAGGTTTAAAGTATAAATCTTTTGAACTTTTAAGAGATCGGGATTAACATGCTTCGTTAATTTCTCGTTGACGTAATTTATTTTGCATTGTTTTTATTTATTACCTTTAAATGGACATTTCCCCACACCACATAGCTACTATGCACGCAACAAAACTGTAGTTAATAAAAAAAATGGCAGAAGATGGACTCCTCCACACTAAGTCAACTAGAAGATCTCATAAAAATAAACCAAATGAATTCTAAATGATAGATACAGAATTAGACCATAAGCAAGACAAGTTTTTATGTCATTCTACTATGTATTGATTTCATGATATGAATTTATAGTATATGGATTAGACCACTTCTAGATTGAGATCTCATTGACAACTCATTCATGACCACATTTCATTAATAGATAAGGTTTACAACTCATAAATAGGTGGTCTTGAACTTTGTGATTGTTTAAAGACTCATAATTTAGCATTCCCCCTTCAATCACAAGTCTAAATAATAGTACTAGTAAAGAAACAATAATTGGTATCATCTTCAATCTGACATTGTTGAACTAAGCTTCGATGAAGATACGCATGATGCATGTTGAACAATTTATCTGGAAGTGAACAATTTCCATGTCTGAACATTCTCATTTTGTTGATTAGCATCCCAATAGTTGATTGATTTGAGGAGACTAGTTATGATGGAATTTTCAAATGTTGATTAATTTTATGAATGATAGGACTTCGAATATTGAATCCCGGCTACCACCATTGATATTTGATATACCCCCTATCAAGTGCAAGGTGAGAAGTTTGTTGAAGTTGTATCCAAGCTTAAGATTTTGATTCTTTATGTGATGGTTTTGTTGGTTGGTCACTAACCATCTTACATTGGTACTTAAACAATGTGGTGGTTTTGAATGAGCACTAACCAATTTGATTTGAATAATGTGATGGTTTCCGTTTACCACTAACCATCTTCACTCCCCCACGAAGGTGTAAGAGAGTATAAATTTAATCAATGTGCTCCCCCCTTTGAGGTGTGGAGAGTACCATATTTGATTCGTGTTTTTATTTCGGAGAACATATAGAATTGGACCCAAATCATGCCCAAAATCATCTGGAATAGTTGTTTGAACTATTTTTTCTATTGTCATTTCTCCATGCAGTTTTGGCTATACTTCTATCTTGACTAGACGATAAGACTTATGAAGCTTCTTTACTTGTTAATTCCATCTCCATGAATTTATCCATCCATAAGGAATTGTTTTTTTAACCTTCTTCTTCTGTCGACAGTTTTATGAGAGATGATTTGTCTTCCCACAATGAAGATAACGATCGAGATCAAAACACTCTCTCTCCAAATCACCAACTCTATGACAATGTTGGCACTTATTTCCAAAATTATTAACTTCTTCAAGAAATCATGTACTCACAAACTACAACGGTTTGGAGTAATCTCGGATATGAAATCTTTTTCCATTGCCATATCCTAAACCATGTCAATCTTGGTTGAACACCAATTCTTCCCAAGATCTAAAAACCATCCTAGAAAGATCATTTTTTGAATCTTCACATTGTTCTTTTGTATCTTGAAATTTACTTATGCTATTGTTGTTGCTGTCATTTTGTACTTCTTCTTAGGACTCATCTTTGATTATCAACAGCTGGTTCGGACTTTTGTCTTTTCAACGAAGGATTCTTCCAGATAACGAAGCTTCCCTCCCTGGCGTCCTATCCTATCCATGCATTCATCGGAGCACCGATCACTCGAACCAAGCATTCGTGCATCCCTGGCGCCACGGAGGCGACTTCCTTTTAAGTTAGCCTTATTGCCCAGGGCATCGTTATACAAAACGTCTACAGTCAGGATTCCACCCAACCTGCATTGGAAAGGAAAAGGGCGTCGCTCTATACATTTCGAACAGTAGTCTGGAAAGTCAAAATCCTTACTACTTTTAAATTTAAACTCAACAGTGAGTATAATATCATACTTTTACTATTAAAAAAATATTCCGAGACGTTAAAAACCCCACAGCATCGAAATTACGTACTCTCAATGTCTGAAATTCTTAGTTTTATAAAAACAAAATCGAAATTGCAAAATTCTCACAAGAAAACGCTCGACTACATAAAAATGGCAAAACATTGATGGTTTATCCTACGCTAATAGCAAATGACTTTTTATTTATAACAAGTTGAATATGCACGATCTTCTATTTATGCCGAGCAAAATATTCAATGTATAAAAACTCATTATTTTTCTAGGCAATTTAAACACATTCACAGACAATATCAATAACCATATTCAATGGAAAACAGACCAGGTTAAATAGAGATTCAATAAGCATTGTAGGTCAATAGTTTAAGAGGCTCTTGGAGCTTCTTCTTGTTCATTTTAGTAAAACAAGCCATGTCCCTATGAAAAAAGCGAGAAGGTTGGATTAACGAAGGAAAAAAATACATAGTGTATATGAAGACGAAAACATATTCATAGGTAAAAGGTGTCAAACCAAAAGTGATATGTTCTAATTTTTTTATTATATGAAAGGAAACATAGGTGTTGTTGAATACATTTTCTAGAAAACATTGTGCATGAGACATTAAACAAATAATCGTAGATGATAAACAAAAAATCAATGAAATAAATAACAAATCATTATCAACGATTTTTTTTTAAGGGAAAATTCTTTTAAAAGAAAAACTCCACAATGTAAAGAACATTCATTGTATTATTCAACAACTGAATAGTTACAATATATTACAAAGTATGTGTACTTTCAACAAGAGTTTTTAATAGTATAAGGATTTTAGAGAAATTTTCGTAGCATAACAGTAAGTTAAAACTGGCACATATTGTTCTCCTCCAACCTTAGCACCCAGTACATGTTGGAAACCGTCAAGAATTAATTGGCCTGTTGTTATTCCTTAGTATTCATTTCCTACTAGTGATCTAAAGTACCACTATTTAGCATTTATTCACTACTATTGTTAAATATGTATTCCCTGCCACTATTGGACAATCATTACCTAATCCACTATAAGACTACAAGGTGTATGACACACCTCTCCTGGCATTCTTCCACTTGTCATATGTACCTTGTAAGATTATAAGAGAGAATGCATTGTACTTGCGCTCACTAGTTTCATCAATGCATCTGCAAAATTTTGTAAAGTGTCAACTTTATCTAGTATCACCTTTCCATCCTCTACCATGTCCCTAAAGAAATGGTATTGGATAACTATATCTTTCTTCTTTGCATGAAAGGTCAGGTTCTTAGACAGGAAAATGCCATTTTTATTATCACATTAAAGTGTAATAGCTCTCAGAATTGGCCCTAATTTTATATATAATTTCATATGCCAATTGGCCACCTTACAGTCATGAGGAGATTCCATATAATGTACCTTTGTAGTGGACACAACAACCATAGCTTGTAACTTGATAGTCGAGCTTAATGCCCCACCAAATAATCAAAACACATATCCTTTCATAGATATTTTTCTATATACATCCACTACCCAATTAGAATCAAAATAAACTTGTATATTCATTATTTGTGGGTCTCCTAAAACATCACTATGATATAAAATGGATGATTTAGAAGTAACTTGCAATGTATGGTCTAGTACAAATCATAACATACATAAACGATATGTAAACTGTCGTGAATATTCAACTCGATAGTTTGTCACAATAGATATAATAAAATACTAAAATCTTTATTGTGAACGTTAATTTCCTTTACATCTCAGATGCTTTAATTACTGGTTTTCTACTTTAAATGTATGAAATGGCTAAAATGATAAAAATAGAGAACATAAATAAATAATCATGAACCATCCACAAATAAAAACAAGATATAACCTAGGAAACCCAATACAAGAGAAAATGAAGCTAGAAGGTGAGGTCACTCTTCTCTCTTTTCTTCAAATACAAGTACAAATAAAGAGGCACTCTCTGTGGAGCTTCCTTTGACACTATGGCCTGTATGGATACTACAGAATCTATCATCCTTTGTTATGCTCTCAAAATACCACTCCTAGATGATTTTCTCAACTATGGAACAAATAGCATGCTAAATAATGGGACCCCTTCTCCTCCTAGTGGCCGAGTATTTAACATCGTCTGATACTCATCTAGGGGTAGGATTTTGACTTTTTCAACCCTCAATTATGATAAGTTTTTGGAACTTATTAAATATTCTTGAAATTTTATACGTGGCTAGCCCTATATGGATGAGTAATGGGGGATAACATGGAATCCACTCATACCATGGTGATCAACACGCTAGGTCAACTTGCGGGAGGCATAAATTTTGCATATCAGCTATGATTGACACACATTTTGCATTGTTGGAAATGTATTGATGTGAAAAATAGTGTTAAGGGGCCTCAACCAAATGTAAGAAAGTTTTGAACCCAAAAAATGTCATCTGATACATCAAAATAGATCCATAAGGTTTCAAACCCTAATTTTCCAAAATGGGACCTACCATTAAAATGACCCTGCAAGTTGATTACTCAAATTTTTTCCACTATGAGAGCATCGAGATAGATTTAAAATAATATAATGATCTAATATGGATCATAGATCCCCATTTAGGTAGGTTTTTTCTCCCCAAAAGGTTTACTGAATGAGGTGAGGAAATTTTTCCTCTACCTTCCCCTTGGAGTACCACTTTGTTTTTCCTAGAAGATGTCCTTTCACCCTAATCTGCCAAATGTCATGATGCCTCTGTTATGTAGTTCTGGACCGCTTGTACAAAACATTTCCCTCTTCCAACCTAACTTAAGCATCTGGTGCTAAGTCCTCTATGGAAGGTATGACCTGCTCCTCCTCCTAATCCAACATGGAAGGCTTGTAGAGTTTGATATTGTTCACATTCACTATTGATTAAACATGCATGCATTTGGGTAGATTGAGTTTGTAGGCATCATCTCCCACCTTCTACAGTATCTTGAGGGGTCAATACCGTAGAGCCTTGATCTTTTTACCAAGACCTTATAGTCTTTCCTTGTTCAACTATAACCAAATTATGTCTCCCACTTTGAATGACTTCTCGATTCTGTGTTGATAAAGTCTGGCCTTGTATTTTTCCTGTGACTTCTTCAACATCTCCTGTACTTGTAAATGGATTTTCCTAATCTTATCAAAAAAAAATTCTACTCTCAATGCATATCCTATGATGTCCTCCCTCACTCCTTCTTGTTGTCCATATACAACATCCAAGGGTGAAAGTGGAAAATATCTAAAGCATGTTTGACAAGGTGACTTACTAGTAGAAGTGCAAGCTTCTCTATTATAAGAGTGTTGTATGTAGACCATATTTCCATCCCAGGTCTTCAAATACTTTTGATTGTAACCCCTCAAAAGTTGCACCAAATTTATGTTGACTACTTATGTCTTCCCATATGTCTATGGATAGAATAGTGTAGATCTCTTGAACTTAGTGTCTATCTTCTCCCACAATGTAGTCCAAAATGTATTGATAAATATGGTATCCTTGTCTGATATGATTCTCTTTAGTATCTCAAAGTGCACCTAGACCTGTTCAAATAACATGTTTGTTGTTTCTTGTCTTTTGATGGTCATTTTATAAAGCATGAGAATGCATATGATGTTGAACTTTTCAACTACCAAAAATAGATAGCCATGTCCCTTCCCAATTGTTGGTAAACCTTCCAAAAAATCCATGGAAATGCTTCCCCAAGGTTGAGTCGGTACAAGTAAGGGATGGTATAGACCCTTATTCCTATTACTAGGATTGTTGGTACAACAAAGTATACATCATCTAATATATTCTGTGACATCTTATTGTATTTAGGGCCAGTATACATACCTCTGTAAGTTGGGAACAATATTCTCAACACCAGAATGTCCTACAACCTTGGAGGTGTGAACCTTTAGAGGCACAGAACTTGTCGAGATTTTAGAGTAACCCAATCTAGAAATGATAGGAAACCTTTTTGTCACCTTCTTCTATATGAATTTGGCCCTGTTGTTGTTCAAACACCTCCTTGAAGTCCTCATCTTTTGTATATGCCTCTTTGTACGCATCATGGGTAAAAGACTCCATGTGCATCAGAGTTCCCAAAGATGTAATATTGGATGTGGGTGGCCTTGAAATCATGTTTTCCAACCTATTTTGTTTTCATTCTTATACTTGATGACTAGATGATTTTTTTGTAAAAAAACCCATCAACTTGTAATGTCTGGTTTGTTGTATCTTATTCTAAGACTTAAAATACTATAGAGTTAGTGATATGTGTGTATTATGGTCTCCTTGCATATAATAAAAACCTTCCGCATTACAACAAAACTTCTCCCATGGCATACCTACTTTCATATGTCTCCACTTCGAAAGGCTTTTGCAAGTTTGGTAATGTAAGAAATGGTTTTGGGTTGATTTTTCCTTTCATCTCATCAAAATCCTTATGTTGGTTCTTCCCCCACTGGAAACTCATTGTTATGGTGTGGAGTGGTGTACCTGCCACTGAAAATGAAGCTTTGTATTTCTGTAAGTATTTTGTTGCCCCAACTAAAATCCCAACTTCAATGACATTTGTAAGAACTAACCTTGTCATGATGGCCTTCATATTTTTGGTATATATCTTGAGCTCTCCTCCACTAATCACATACCCCAAATACACTAAATACTATTAAGAAAACCCACATTTATTGAGGTTGGAAAACTAGTGCTCTCCAAAGTCTTTAACACCTACATGAGATGTGAGATGTGCTCCTCCCTAGAAGTACTATAAACTAGTATCTCATCCAAATAGACTATAAAAAATGAATACAGATATGGGTGTAATACATCATTATTTAGTCTGATAAATGTAGTTGGTGCATTACATAAATAAAATGGCATGACTAACCATTCATACAAACATTTCCTTGTCTTGAAGGTAGTCTTTCAAGTGTCTTGTTCTTTGACATTTACCTAATCATATCCCAATTTGAGATCTAGCTTGGTGAAATATTTTGGGTGTTGCAATTGATTTAACAAATCACTGATATTGGGAAGAGGGTACCACTTTTTTACTATAATCTTGTTCATTTCTCTTTAGTCGATACACACTCACCAAGTCCCATCCTTCTTTGGTACAATTATGATAAGTGAACTACAAGGTGAGGTTCTTGGTCGAATCACACCCTACTACAACAAATATTGCAATTGCTTCCTCACTTCATTTGCTTCCAGGAGAGACTATCTATAAAAACTAATATTCAACAATGGGGAGTCTTGAAATAACTATATTTCCTGATCCACTTCCCTCTTGGGTGGTATCCTATTTAGGCTCTTGGAAAAATCCTTTGTATGCTTGTAGAAACTCCTCCAAATGATGATTTTTCTCTTGAGTACACCCAACCAAGGATGCATTTACTCTTATCGACTCATCCTCAATCTGGTTTTCTCTTACGAAACATAAAATACATTTCTTACTAGAACTAATTAACTTATTAGCTTGGTTGTCACTTACTAGTGAGATCTTTGACTTGCCTTTATTCACATTGATGATGTAGGACTTCCCATCCTTAATTATTCAATATTGGTTGGCTATCTGTATGAATATTCCATCCCTCATATACATGTAGGGGCTTCCAAATACTACTCCACATATGTCAAGGGGTACAACTTCCAATTCCACTTCATCAATAAAATCAACACTTATATAACAAAATTATTATCGCATTGTTTTGTGACCTTGATCTATGAAATATCCTTTTTTACTGATCCCAATGGATATGGGCTAGGATGATTGAAAACCTCCAATCCAATATTTCTCACCAAATCCACTATTATGATATTAACACGTGAACTAGAGTGGAACATGGCATCTAGCTTAGTCTTCTTGACCTGGATCTTGATGTGGAAGAGTTTGGTCATCTCCTTCTCTTCTTGGTGATGAAGGATACTCAGACTCACCTCCTTATACACTAATGTGTAGAAAACATTCTAATCCATATCAGATTTGAAGTCAACTTGATTGCTCGAATCCATGGCTAGAATATATTTTTCTTTCATCCTTCTTGCAGTTCTTCAGGTTCAAATCTAGATGTAGTTTCCAAAACTTTTCCTTAGTTTGTACATAAAAAATTTGATCGTTAGAATGGTAGATAAGATCCTTTCACTGATGTGCAATGACTATCGTCTTATTATCCTTTCCCCCTTTCCTCTTCTTCTTCCCCTCCTTGGAATATTTCTAGTGTTGTTTCTATTTGGAACCACTTGGCTTCCCTTTCTTGTGGCCTATGTTGTCCAAATATTGTGCTTGTACACATGCCTCATCCACTATCCTTGGCTTGAAAAACATCACTTTCTTTCGTATATGGCTATGTAGACCTCTCAGATACTTGAGGAGTACATCTAGTTTATTGGAAGAGATACCCAACATGATGGCCATCTTTCTGAACTCATTGGTGTAGCCATGTACACTCTTCCCTTTTTTATTTATGAAGTAGTTCCAATGGATCCATTGTTTCTCTACATACGCGATAGGGTAGAATTGGGAATTGATGATGGTTTTGAATTCCTCCCACCTAGTTACTAGTGGATCACCCTTTAGCCTAAGTGTTTTCATATGGTTTTCCCACCAGCTTAAAGAATATCCCTCTAACTTAATTCTAGCAAAGGATATATTTTTTTATTCATCTATATCATGAATGTTAAAATAAACTTCTGGTTGTTACAACCAATGATTCAGTTTTAATGCATCGATATCACCTTGGTATGGATTTATGTCCACTTTTTCTTCCTTTTTGAATAAATATTGTGAAATGTTTATGGTACTGGAACATGGATGCTCTTTCTTTGGTTCTTTCCGTGACTTCTTTTTGGTGTCTTTGTTATCCCTTGATTTCCCTTCTGATCCAATCTCTAAGTTCAAGCTCCAACTTATTAGAATGGTCTGAACTTTCTTACTAGAGTTGTCATTAGGAGGGACATACGCAATGTATGCCAAAAACTTTCTCTTGTATCCTCGCAAATATCTCCTCTATGGGATCTTGAGGGTTGTTATGAAACAATTTGTTGGGCATTGCTAGGATTCTGCAACTTTCTTCTTAATTTGATTCTTGGACCGCTGCAACTTTCCACGAATACACCATGAAATCCTACTCAGATACCAATATGATATGTAAACTCCCATGGATATTCCACTAGAGAGTTTGTCACAATAGATCTAATAAAATACTAAAATATTTACTTTGAAGCTTAATTTCCTTTAGATCTCATATTCTTTAATTACTTTTCTTTTGCTTCAAATATATGAAGTAGTTGAAATGTGAAAAATAGAGAACATGAATAATACTCCACACCATCCACAAATAAACATAATATATAATCTGAGAAACCCTATATGGGAGAAAACCCAACTACAAGGTGAGGTCGCTCTGCTCTCTTTTCTTCAGATGCAAGTATAAAGAAAGAGACACTCTCTATACAGTTTCCTTTGACATTGAGGCTAGTATCGTTGCTACAAAATATCTACTCCTCTATTATGATCTCAAAATACCATTGCTAGGTGATTTTCTCAACTATGGAACAAGTACGGTGCTAAAGAATGGAACCCCTTCTCGTCCTAGTATCAAGTTATTTAAAATGATTTGATAGCCATCTAGGGGTAGGGCTTAGACTTTTTGAACCCTTAATTATGATATGGTTTTGGACCTTCTTGAATTTTCTTGAAATTTCATATGTGGCTAGCCCCATATGCATGAGAAATGGGGGTTCACATAGAGTCCACATGTGCCATGGTGGTCAACACAGTAGGTCAACTTGTGGGGGGAGTATATTTTGCATACGAATTCCAATTGACACAATTTTTGCACCTTTGGAAAGATCTCAATGTGTAAAATAGTGTTAATGGGTCTAAGCTAAAGATGAGAAAGTTTTGACCCCCAAAAATGTGTTTTGATGCCTCAAAATGGCCTCAGAAAGTTTCAAGCCTTAATTTTTCAAGCATGGGGCTTGTCATTAAAATCACCCTGCATGTTGATTCCTCCAATATTTTCCACTCTAAAAGCATCGAGATAAATGAAAAATGATATAATGATCTGATCTTAATCATGCAAACAACTAACTACACTAGCATAAGAAACAAAAGCCATATCCTCCATCTTTTTTATTGCTCTATGACAATGCTAGA
>ML785704.1:623285-645096 GCA_009831015.1 Picea engelmannii | reverse complement strand
GAATGGCAAGGGGGGTCCGGAATTCGCCTGAGCACCGTTGATCAAGGCGAATAAATCCTGATCATTCAAGAGTTGCGCGTTTGATTACGGACCTCCCCCTTCACCGCTAAAGGCAGAACAGCAAGGGGGCTCCGGAATGAAGCCTCAGCCATTGATCTGGGCGGGTGGAATCTGGTTGTCCAGATCTGCTCGCCACTTACCCTAAGGAACATTCACGCCCCAGCATAAAGTCGAGATCTCTTCCTCACATCTGACGATCGTTATAGACCTTGAGATCCTTCGAAAGAATCTTGTCTGTTCATCAGGACTTATCATCACGAGAGTCCGAACTCTCGACCACGGGACTCTCGAATCCTTGATACCCGGTTTCCTGATGTGTTTAATATCTCGACACGTAGCCTCCTTAAATCGGACGGTCCAGATCTGTCTCAGGGTTTCCACCCTGGAAAGTCCTGATCTCTCGTCACCGGAACTCCCGAGTTCGCGATTCTCAATTTCCCGAAATGGGAAATCTCATGACACGTGGCCTCCTTAAATCAGACGGTCAAGATCTATCTCGGGGTTTCCACCCTGGAAAGTCTCGATCTCTCATCACCAGAACTCCCGAGTTCGCGATTCCCAATTTCTCGAAATGGGAAATCTCACGACACGTGGCCTCCTTTAATCGAACGACCTGAATCTACTTCGGGGTTTCTACCATGGAATGCCCCGATCTTTCGTCACCAGAACTCCCGAGTTCTCGACTCCCGATTTCCCGAAGTGGAAAATCTCTTGACACGTGGCCTCCTTAAATCGGACGGTCCAGATCTATTTTGGGGCTTTCGCCCCTATTCACTGGGGGTTTAACCCTCAGATATCTCCTGACAGATCCAACGGCTGTCGGTTTTTCCAGGTTCCTAACTTGTGTGCTCTCCCATGACTTCCCGGACGTGGAAAGCTTAATGGTTCGGATGCTCTCATGGACCTTGGGGATCTACGGTCTCGATCTCTTCGCTACCCACAAAGACACAGAAAGTCACAGGGGTAAGGCACTTAACATCCTACTTTCTCCTACCAAATCTAACAGTCATGAGTGAACACAGATTTCTCGATGGGATCTCGTCCGTCGATCAACACCTATCAAGGTTAAGGTACTTAACTTTCCAGCTTCTTCTTCTTATCTGACGGTCGTGAGTGACCACAGATCTCCCGACGGGATCTCATCCGTCGATTCGATACTTATCAGGGATTTCTTAAGGCCTTGCGCCTTCACATCCTCCTTTCAGGTTCTTGATGGGCTTTTCAAGAAGGGTATCTCTATGGGGAGGTTTACCCAGGGTACTATCTGAGGCAGATAAGGGTATCGCTCTCTCGAGAACTAGACGTGAAGTCTGAATTAGATCAATACACATATAAATAATGATTTATGAGAACATAAGCCATACATAGTCTTTCCATATAAACATACAACTACCAGTACTGATCAAGACACCATACAGACATTCTTATAATGAAATCATTCACAATTTCACAGCTTATGATCATAAATGTCAGAATACATATATTTCAAGATGCCAAAGGAAAAACACTTATTAGTAAGTAACACCAGGGGTTATGCAACTGCTGAGAGGGGTGATCGTTTCCACCCAACTGTAGGCTCAGTGACTCCCAGCGGATTTACCACTAGCCACCCCCGAGCTAAGACCACGATGTTGTGAGACTGCGTCTTTGTTTTCCAGTGACCAAGAGAGAAGGTTACTCTCCTTCCTCTCTTCTATCATTCACTCTGCATATCGCCAGAGTTCTCTTTCTCCCCTCACGTCTGCCCCCCAATCACTTCTCCCCCACGCCTTATCCTCTTGCGAGGTTGTGTGTGGAACGATTTCCCTCGCGCTGGTCAGGCCTGACGGCTCTATGGATGGGTGGTTCACCTCCCCATCCCTCATTAATTCCTGAGGAGCCATCTACCTACCAGCCTGTGAGACATTTAATTCGGGGCCAACGAACTACTTTTGGTTCTCCGGGCCAGTGAAGTCCAAATACGGTATTTTTTTTCAGTGGAAGTTAATGCCACCTTTCCAGGTGCCTTCCACCACCTTTCTGCAGCCATCATGGTCTCTTTTTCAGCATATCCCCTCTCAGCAGTCCTACAATATAAATTCATAATATTATTCACATTCATCGACCTTTTCCACAAGGTCCATTCACATCACATATTCACATTTCTGAGTTTGCCATAGTTCTTGGCCAGTCCAGTTATTTTTACAAACTGGGGGAAACAGGGTGTTACATGCACAAACTGGTCACTTCCTTTCGCAAGTCGGTTCATTCACACATTCCCTCGAAAAAAGGCAAGGTCGCCCCTCACCTTGCTACACTATGAAGTCACCTAAAAACAAAGTCATCCACGACACCTTGACTCCATTTCCCACCTCATGGAACATTTATCCAATCTCCTACAACTCACATAGTTAGATCAACATCCAAGTTTGTGAAAATTCAACGAAAATCACCATGCACCTATTCTTTGCATGTCCAACCAACTTTTCCCTTGCGACTCAAATTGTGATGAAGTCCACAAGTCTTGATTCTTTGGTCGAATTTTCATGTTCCCCTTCATCCACGTCTTCATACATGAAATGTCCCATCTGCACCAAGAACTGTACATCTAGACTACCTTGCCTCATTACTTCACCACCCAGCCATGATGTTACATCCACTTCTCCATGCCTTGAAATGGTCAATATTCACCCTCAACAGTGTTACCCAAGGAAAGAGAAACACACATACCCAAGTAATGTATTCATGTTGCAATCTTCATGTCCACGCAATCCTCCAAACCAAGGAAAGTCCTCAACCCACCTCCTTCTTTCAAGCCATCTCTCCACAACTCAACATCTGCGATGAGTGTGGCCAACGTACCCATACTCCTCAACCATCCCAACGAACTTTCCAAAGTGCTCCATGTATAATGAATCACCCCAAATAACTTCTATGCCTTAGCACATCTAAGCCAATACTTCTACCAACCTCAACTAGTGACCCCCTACAAATCTATAAGTCATCGAACAATTATGCTCAAGTCACCAAGGTATGTTATGCCTCATCCAATGTCCCATACCAAAGGTGAGAGAACAACACCCATGTCACTTGGTCCGCATTCTGTACTTTTAGGTTCACTTTTGAACACTTTCTAGGTTGGCTTCTTTGTTTCCTGCATTCTCCACTTATAAAAACACTACCTTGCATCTGTACAAGTGTCCAAAATATGGCACTGCCATTGTGGCTATTATGTCATTACACGACCCAACAATTTTGTCTAAGGCACCAATGCATCAAGGTTCCTCATCCATCCTCTCAAACTTGACATGTCTAGACCTCACTACCTACTTCACCATGATGACCTATCTAATGCACCTCATCAAAGAGTTATGCAACTTCGTCAAGACACCTCCATGGTTGCATCCAATCATTCCTAATCCCACAACTGGACTCATCCAACTTGGTCACCCCAAGATATTTGTACATTCACCGAAGTCAAGGCGTCATAATTGCTACATGATGTTTTTGAAATATGCACTACTTGAGCCACTCTAAAGTTTTTCGGTTTTCACCATGGAAATGGATTGCACTTGAACCACCAAGTCATTTGAATTACCTTCAAAGAACTCAACAAAACACTTAGGAAATGTTGGAACTAAAAACCAACCATACCTTTTCCAATGACATTCTTGGTTTCAACCATGGTTTGAGCCTGCTTTCATAGGCCTGTGCTTTCCCAAACCACCAAGTCTGATTGTAAAACATCATGTATCGAGCCTCCTTGCTATGGTTCAATATCAAGCCTATCCCCATACAAAACTCGGCTAATCCACATATCTACATCGCCTCCAAGTCACCTTACTTCCAATTAACTCGTTGTCCATGCCCTTTTCTTCTTCGGCAACAAGGTACTAAGCCCACCTCCACACAACCTGTCGAACCAACATGTCGCGACACTCCAACCTCTGGGAAGTATTCCACATGGTTCAACACGTGCATATGGTGAAGCTAGACATAGATACGTCTCGACAAAGTGCACGTACTTGTCCATGCCAAGTCTGCAACTCAGCTCTACCATATACAAAAATCCATTTAAGTCACATTCTCGATGCAACCAGTCAAACTCATCCCCATTTCCATGCCATCTTCGTATCTTGGCTGCTTCCGCTTCAAGGCACCATGCACACATTTACCGACTGCTAAGTCATACTGATGTTAATTGACTTGCATAACTCTTCAAAGAGTCATCTCATCTAATGATTGCAGTCGACCACACATCCAACAAACTATCTCGACTCAATTATTGTTCTTCGTGATGCACGACATGAAGATGTCATGATGAAAATGTTCCCAACCAACTTCCTTGTAATATAAACTATGAATTTGTTCTAGGTTACATCAAGTCACCCAACTCACCCAAGTGCTTCAACTTATCGCATAGCCACTTTCCTTGTCCCGAGTTGGCACAAGGGTGTGTCCACTTCGTTGCAACCCAAAATTTCTCCTCTTCCCAATGTTCACACTCTGAACCACTACTATGATCACTTGTGCAATCAACCTCTACGATCACTTCTATGGTCACTATTGCGATCACTTAAGAGATCAACCCCTATGATCACTGATGCAATCATTTCTTTGATCACTTCTATGGTCTACCTCTGAGATCACTTCTTCAATCAACAAGCTCTTATATCATCTGTCACAAAGGTGAAAGTGGTCAAGAGCTCACCAAATTGTCTTTACCTAGAGAATACACATACTCTATTCTAGGCTACGGCTGAGTCACGCTCCTACTCTGTGCAACTCACCTGTATGATTAGACAATTGGTTAACACTCTTAACACTTAGTCATTCTGACATACAATGAACAAACTTGTGAAACACAAGAGACATTGATATAGTGCGGGCGACACCAACATTTCCTAACACCCATCTTGGTTTATTATATTGAGAAACAAATTCAATACAATACAAGGCAAAGAGGGATCTATTGTCCCAGTTACAAGGATTGGTAGTGATCTGAATGGATCATTTAAACCACAATGGTTGAGTTATTAAGCATGTGTTAATTAACCATTTAGGAAACTGAAGAGAGAAGAAGATTTAATGAAGAAACTTAGCAACCATATAAAAATGTATAGATCTGGAAATAAACATGAATAAAAGCAGTTAATCCCCCCTAGTCATTAGCCGGTGGTTAAGCCCCTGGTCGACGAGCTAGCCTGATCGACTAGGGCTTACCCTTATCCTTCGCGCCAAACACAGTCCCTGCGTGCATATGGTATATGGTCATATGTGTTGAGAAATGGGACAAAACTCCAATCATAAACGTGCCAAAATACATTACCCGTCGTGTGGTTATATGGAGGTTTGTTATGACCGGGGGCTAGGGCCTATCCCCAACCCTAACCTCCACCAAAACTACATAACATTCAACTTTAAATATAAGTGTCTCCATATAGAGGTATGAATCACCAGGTAGGCGGGCTGGTAGCCCAGCCTACGTGAAGTCTTGGCCTCTCCCAGAGGTCACACAGTTGACTCCCATGGACCCTCAAACTTTTTAACGAAAGTTGCCAATAAAAGGGTGCCACATGGCCACCCATGTCTGGGCCACATGGCACCGTACCATACTCCCAAACATGCCATGTGTCAATCAACCATTGGTCCACTGTCTGCCGAGATGTTAGCCCAGTCATACGCCACTATACCTGCCACATATGCAACATTTCATACGACTGTACGACCCTGCCACGTCAGTCGTATGGACATGCCACATCTCACCCTTACAGTGGTGACATGTGTCACACTCTAATTGGTCCATCTGTACCTGTCCACATCAACATCTATGTACCCTACCATGTCATCTGTATGGTCGTACGACTTATACATTCAATTGCCATGTGGCACTGTATGGACTGTACAGACTGTACAGACACCAAATTTTTACTTGTTTGGCAAAACGAACAGATCACGATATCTGGAGCATATGATATCCGTTTGAGCCCGTTAAAGTTGCATTGGGTTCTTAACATCAATGCCTACACACACGTCTATTTTGAAGAGATTCTGAGAACTTTTATTTTTAGACCTTTTTGAGCCCCATCTGGCTCCTAGATCCAATTCTGGATCAGGTAGAGTCTCATCACTCTCCCCATAAAACAAAACTATCAAGAATTCACAGATTCATCACATCAATACTTGTCCATCCCACATTCTTTTGTTATCTCGCGGCGTGCCCTAGTTGTGTGCCCACCTCAAACTGAACCACTTTACGTCTCATGCCTTCCTCGTGAGAATCCCAAGACATCTTCATTCCAGAACGTGCCCCAAGGATTGCCCCATCTCTTCTCTTTGTTGTAGACTCAAGAAGGTGGCATGAGTCCCCTGGTGTAACTCAGCCCTTGTCCGCCCAACTCACTGCAAACTTGCTTGTCTTGTTTTGCCCAAGTGTTGTTTGTTTCTTGGTTTTCCTAGATCATGCCATGTATATGCGACTATCCTGATTGAACCATCACATTGCTTCGTGACAAACCATTGTGTCCCTTGGGTGAGGTTGAGCTGGCTCACCAAGTCACTTTGCGGTGTGTCTCACTCAAGCGTGATGCGCCCAACCGATGTATTGGTTCGTTCTCTTCACACCCAACTTGTTTGCTCACCCAATTCGGTGTCATCTCAACACCCTTTGAGTCATCTGCATGAAAGCGGCCAAGGATGGCATGCCCAAGACGTCCACAAGGTGAGCACACCCATTGGTCATAATATGCGATGATGTGTGCCTGAAAGTACTAAGTTAACTCATTGTAATCCCCCAAATGTAAAACGCTTGTTCATATAAATCTTGACTCACTTCCTCAAGACACTTAGCCAAGTCTACCCTCCACAAGTGCATCAAACTGAACCCATTCGTGACACACCTACCCAACCGTAGACACCCTCGTGTTTGAGTCTCCTAGGAACCCCAACATTGGCGTCTCGTCTTCGTCTAGGCTTACAATACCCACTTTTAATTTTGACTTCGAAAAATTAAAAAGAAGAAAAATCGCGATACCCACTTTCAATTTTCAATTTTAATTTTTACTCATACATTACAAATTCGAAGGCGGATCCCAATTTAATTTTCCGAGGCCAGTGGCAGAAAATTAAGTGTTCATCAAGACGATTGCTAAAGAAACGTCATCTGCTTGAGCAAACAAGAAAAGTAGGTGGAAACTAAGGAACTTCCAGTGAGTTTGAGGTAATGGTTGTCCGAAGGTTGATAGGGTGGGGCTCACGAAGTTCCATGACGCAACAACAATCTGCATCATGAAGATCAACATTGAAGTATAAGTTACCCCAATGTGAAGTGTTTTTTTGGCTTTTTCTAATAGATTTACTAATTTAACATTTACTTTTTGTTCCTTTCTTGGAACCTGGTTACCTAAATCTGTACAACATTACAATTCTTGTTATTTAAATTGTATTTTTAAATGTAAAAATCTATTCAATGTGTTAAAAAATCTTTAAAATATTCTAAATATATAGAAATAATTATTTAAATCTACAAATCCAACAATCATTAAAAAGATTTCAAATAACATAAAGTGAAAATATCTTTAAAAAAATCAAAACATAAAACATTTTTTTATCAACTACATGTATTTATTTATTTATATATCTCAATGACCATGGACCGAGGGACCTTTGCAAAATGCAAACTTTTTGGGTAATTTTTTAATTTTGAATATTCCTTTAATGATTGAGATGTTTTTTTGGGTTTCTCACAGTTCAGGGTTTCTCACTGATTGATTGATTCGAACTCCATTTTCTACACGAGTCTATTTGTATTTATTAGTTTTAACTTAATTTTACAAATATAGTCTAGGACAAAGTAACATGTTTCTTATCTGTTTTTCTGGGTTTTAAACCATAAACTTAAACTAACTCTGAGTTCTGTCAGTGAACTCGGAGCCGATTCATCTCCACCACAGAGAAACATAGTCAATAACTTTTTATCGAAATTCTGTTATAAAATTTTTTGTTTTATTCAAATTTGATAATAGTTAAAAAAGATTATATAAAGTTGGTTAATTACTTTTTGAGTGGGTTTATTGGTTAAGAACATATGTTTCCTCTTAAGAGATCACAGGTTCAAATTCAAAGGAGGTAGGGTATGTATATCTTGGTAGACTTTACCAATCAAATCCTTAGACAGAGAGGTCCCTTGTCCCACAAACAATGAAGTCTCATACACACACCAATTTGATGTGCTGGCTTGACCATGACCTTAAAAAACAGACAAATGTTTTCACTGATAAATAGTAGGTGGTCCCTTGTCCCACAAACAATGAAATCTCATACACACACCAATTTGATGTGCTGGCTTGACCATGACCTTAAAAAACAGACAAATGTTTTCACTGATAAATAGTAGGTTGACGCTGACAAATGTGATCATTGAAAAAAAAAAAAAAAAATCGCAACAAAGGATATGTTGCTGTCGTTTAATAGTCCAGTAATACTTCCACATTGATAACAGTCACGTACTACAGAGGGCCCTTACGGCATAGCTCCATTACTTTTGTCGTGTCACGTTAGTATAAAGTTGATTCTAATACGAAAGGAATACCTTCTCATTTTTCACTTGTGAGAGGTTTCAAAGCTCACGAGGAGTGAAGCTCTTTATCTGTATATGAGCAGCGACACATAGGGAAGCCAAAACCCTTATATGCGTCTGGTTAGCATCACATAACTTTCCAATTCATTGTCGAGGGTACACATCTCACCCTAATTTTGATTTAGGGGGAGTGCTTGCCATTGTTTGTAGTGGATCAAAACTCTATTGTTTGTAGTGGATCAAAACTCTATTGTTATAGTTTAAAACTAGTTATAGGGTTTTTAGATTAAATTACATAACTTATTTGAATTTTTAAATGGTGTTGTGATTTTTTGAATTTTTTTATGAGAATCTAATCAAATAGATATTAGTGAAATCACTAGTTTCTGTTATTTATATTGTATTTTTAAATGTATAATTCTGAAAATCCTTTGAATACTCCAAATACAAATTCAGACACTCAAATCTAGAGTTCTAATAATTTTTGACCAGATTTCAATAAAAAATGATTGAAAAAAAAACTAAAAAAATTAAACCCATAACTGGAAAACCGATATTGGTGAAAATCACCATTTTCGTAATCCAACCATCTATATATTCAACACCTCTCACTACTAAATAAATTGATTATGCTAAATAGAGTTGCAAAGCTGTCAGTTGGAGACTCATCAGATTGACTTCAAGTTCGAGGGGCTTCAATCTCTTTTTTTGCAGTCAACCCTATCTAACTTCGTATTAATTCGCTAACCTAACTAAATTAAAAAAAAAAAAATTAAACCAATTCTGTCTAATTTATTAAAATTAACTATGATTTTAAGAGTGCATTAAGAGGGTCCCCGAGGTGTAGGACAGTCGGTGACGGAGTGTGTTGTTAAGCCACTCCGTGTTGTTAAAGTCACCGGTTTGAAACCTGTGGGGACAAAAAATCCAACCATATTAAAGGTTGGTGGGTGCGAGTTCATTAAGAAGAAAATAAAAGTTTCAAATACGTCAATCATATAAACTGCAACGATGATTAATTAGAAAAATTTTAGAATCGGATTTAAAATCAGCTTCAGGTGTGTAAGTAATTCATATTATGTTTTTTTTATCTTCAAGATATTTTTAATGAGGAAAGTCTGAAAAAGTTAGTGTGATTTCTAGTTTTTTTGTTTACTAATTTATTCATGACATGTTTAGTAATTTCTATTTTTTTTGTTTGTTAATTTTTCCTTTACATGCCACACTAACCTATCTGTGACTTGCCAGACTAACCAACATGTGGTTAAAAGAGACCATCCAAAAATCTAACAATGATCTTAATTTTTAGATGAAGGAATAAATATTTAGACAACATTAACACTGACACAAACTTCTGACTTTTGATCTCTGTTAACCCTAGCACAAATTTCTGAGTTTTGATCTAAAGCTGCTAAAATTGAGAGTCCACTCATTAATATCCAAAATTGTTATTGTTACTAAGGATAAATCTGCCAGAATACATCCGAGGAAGGATTCATGTTAAAGCTTGCATCTATAAAGTAGATATAATAATAAGATGAATCTAACAATTCTATAATTTAAATCATTGTCATGATTAATCCTGATTTGAATTCAAAATGTTGATAAACAAAATAAATACTTTTTCTTTTGGTTCACGTATGTTAAATTTTTTTATTATTGCTAGTTCATGCCTCCATTTCTTTAATATTAAGAAACTACAAAAATCACTATTATCAATTATTCAGTTTCTTCTATGCAGATTGAACAGAAAGTTCAAATTAAATTATTAAATGGATACTGTGAGAAACAGCTAGTTGAGTCTATATATATAGACACACCCACGAAATAATGTTTTTCTTCGAAAATGTTTGCTTGGTTTTATGATCGTGAAGAAATCACTCCCAGAAATAAATCTAAGATGGGCTATCAAAGACATACTTCTTATTTTGAAATGCAAAGCATATTTACATAAATATTGTATAAAATGTCTACCATGGAATAAACTAAACTGTGGGCTGTGTACCTGTTCATGAACATATATACTCATTTTGTGAATTTCCACCAGTTGTATTGCAAAGACATAACATAATTCCAAGCAGTGCAGCACCCATTAGGAATGGAATAGACTGTCTTATATATTCTCTGTATTATCTTGAAGTCCCACCATCCGTTTATTGATGTTGTTCAAAGCTCTCAGGAACATAAGTACAGACTGGAGATATATGCTGTAATATTGGCGAGGCGGTAGGTCGGCATGGCAGCTGAAGTGTCTCAGGCTTTCCAATATAATAGATCACACACGGGCTCTCGTGATTATGTCTGCCCAGGTAACTAGTTATGACTATACCCTTATCATGTGCGTCACGTTCAACCGTTTTCTTGACATCACAGTTGCTATCCGAGCATCTATAATAGTTCCTGCAAACAAACAATTGAGTAGGCAGTCAGGACATGTCAAGCAAAAAGATGTACTTAGTCAGATTCGAACAAAGGACGTCTTATAAACATAAGCACCTCGGATTGGGGCTGTTCTTTACAAATTTCTTCCCGTACTTGCGCCACTTATAGCCATCTTCCAGAATGTCTGTTTCGGATCTGGTCAGAAATGCATATTTGAGAGCTCGTTCTGCCTTTCTCTTCCTGCTCTTCTTAGGAGTCCTGTTAAAATAATATAACCATTACAATAATTCACTAAAGAAGCAAGGTGTTCTACAGCCTACTTATTATATAGGTATAAATCAATTAAAATTGGATCTATAAAATGTTTAAATAGGATGTGATAATTTATTTTAAGTTTGTTTGGATCAGAATAGTACTGAGATGGGTGATCTTTCAGAAATTTTTAGTATTGCATCCTATAAGGTCATGGAGTATAATTTTAAAAACTGTTTCTAAGAACTTAACTAGCAAAGTGTTCAGTAAATAGTACTCATTCCAAACTATTTCCAATTACCAACCACCAGCCGGACTTTACAGATGGCTAGGTTATAGGTTCTTATACATATATTTTATATGTATATGGCTAGGTTATAGGTTCTTATATGTATATTTTATATGTATATTGATATTCTTCTAAACAAAAAAACACACAGTTGTGTATACAAACTGTGATTTAGAATTATATATGATTTGTAAAAACTGTTTCTAAGAACTTGAACTAGCAAAGTGTTCAGTAAATAGTACTCATTCCAAACTATTTCCAATTACCAACCACCAGCCGGACTTTACATATGGCTAGGGTATAGGTTCTAGGGTATAGGTTCTTATATGTATATGGCCAGGTTATAGGTTCTTATATGTATATTTTATATGTATATTGATATTCTTCTAAACAAAAAAACACACAGTTGTGTATACAAATTGTGATTTAGAATTATATATGATTTGTAAAAACTGTTTCTAAGAACTTGAATTAGCAAAGTGTTCAGTAAATAGTACTCATTCCAAACTATTTCCAATTACCAACCACCAGCCAGACTTTACAGATGGCTAGGTTATAGGTTCTTATATGTATATTTTATATGTATATGGCTAGGTTATAGATTCTTATATGTATATTTTATATGTATATTGATATTCTTTTAAACAAAAAACACACACAAAAAAAAACACAGTTGTGTATACAAACTGTGATTTAGAATTATATATGATTTGTGTATACAAGAAGATTGACCTAATTTGGAAAAAAAAAAATTAACAGAAACAATTTTTTATTTTTTTCTGCATGAAAAGGTGCCCACATCAAGTTCTTGTTCTTTAATCCCTCTGAATAGATCCAAGGCTAAAATGAAAGTTATATTGAAGGCAGATAATTTTTTTGCAAAGGAACCTTCGAAACTAACAAACACTTACATTGTCTCCTGAGGATGGGTTTGGATCACAGTAGAATTGTGATCCAGATGAAGCCCCCGGATGCATGGTGGATTACTGGGAAAAGAATCTGCATATTCTCGTCGGATACTTGGTCCGGTCTTGACAATATTAAAGTTGTAAGCCTGATCATCCGCATCCTCATTCTTGCATGAGTGGTTGAAATCCTCTTCCAAATCAAGAAAGTCTGAAGGTTCAAACGCTTCGGCCTTTTCGTTCATGTGCTGCGAACAGTTTGCCTCCTGGAGCTGCTGGGCCTGTTCCTTCCTGAAAACCTTATAGGCGGCTTGGAAATCGCCAATTGTCGGAACAAGATTAGCCATTTCAATTACCCCAGCAGTCCTCCCCGAAACTCGCAAAACCTATTACAGTGGGGGCGCCCGGCGTATTACACCCGTTACAGCGTCAATGAAGACGAACTGACCTGAAATGAGAAAGAGGTATAAAAAACACAGGAAGTCGTCTTGACTTGGAATTCCTCGAAGGGTTCCAAGCGATTACCTGTGTGCAACCGCCCGCCTTCCTGGCGACTGTGAACGTCCTAATCTGAGCGTCGTCCTCAACTATCTGAGGGATCATGCCTCAGAACTTCTGCCCACCCCGCCGCCTCGGTTACTTCAAGGTACAGGCTCCATGTGCCAATTGAATATTTGCCCTGAGGGTTTGCACGGAAAATTCAAATTAAGAAAAAGGTCTTCACGACAATGACATCGGCCCCTAAGAATCTTCAACCCAATTCATCTACAGGTAATCTGGTCCCCTTTTCACAACATCCAAATGAAGGCGGCTTCATAGGTCACATACACCCAATCGCTGTAGCGTCGTGCTCATCTGCGCCTTTACTTGTTTATCTAGAACGGCCGTATCTTACTTAGATTAGCTAAATCCAATAGATTTATTGACCTGTTCGGTTTAGAATTACCCGAGCGAGTTGCTGGATTTAATCAATCTGTAAGTACATTACTGAGCTGTTACGCATAGAGTTACATTCCTAGGTTTAATCAATCTGTAATTACATTGCTGGAAGAAGGGTATGGAATATTCTTTTTAGCCAATCTGTGATTACATTGCTTGAGGCAGGGTTTGCAGATTTTTTGCAAGCACAAAAAATGTTTGGCCAGATCATTTGTTGGGTAATCTCTTTGTTTTATTTGGACAAGGTTCGAATTCAGTTTTTAGGCAGGACTTGTCTATGAATTTTCAGAGATGTTATTTATCCAAAATGGGTACAATATAATAATGATATCTGAGAGCTTACACTTTTGTAAGATTGTATAATGCTCATTATAACTTTGTACCTCATTAATACAATAGGAGTTACGCTGAGTTGTAATTAATAAACTAAAAACAGTTTTGTTTTAATTAATTCAGTATAATTTATTTATTTTTGCAGGTGGCAAAGCTCTGAGAAAGTTGGACAGTACTTACTGTTATGTTATGCCAGTTAATAAAATAGCTTTAAGTCAATATTTTTTTAGCATGTTTGTTAATATAAAGCTTGAAGTTATTATAATAATATAGTTGTTCATTTCAACAAGTTACTTGTCATTTGCAGGAATTAAACTAAGATGAGAAGATAATAACTATTCTCCCAATCACCAAAACTAAACCCAATTAACAATTAATTCAAAATAATTTAAGTAACCTTTAAATTTATTAACTTTGACTTGTATACTTATAATCATATATAAATATTTAAAACATATAACCATGTTTAAAGAATAAGTATGTAAACTAACACTCACAATACATAGTCCTAACCTTTTCACATATACTAAATAAACTAAAAATAAAATTCCACACCTTAAAGTAAAAGAAATATATTTTATATGTATATTTGTAATATATAAAATCTTTAATTATATTTCAAAAAGTTATAGTATTTAAAAATCATCTTTATTTTTTTTTTAATTTAATTTATAAAATTTAATTTATATAATGTTTTTCAAAAGTTCATAGTCCCACTCTTATATCTCAATAATGATAATACTTTTATATAATATATGATATTTCTTTTTTTATTTTTTTATAACTTTTAAATTATATATCTATATATATATATATTATATAACATGTAAATTATTCTCATGGGCTGACACATGGGTCATGTGTCACACGTGTCAATGGACAGGGTGATTACGAGGGCATTTAAAGCTTTTCGTCGTCACCCTCCCCCTTTCCAGTCATGATGGTCAACGTGCATAAGAGCCAAGTCTTAGTGCGCTCGGCTTTAATGGAATCCCTAGTTCGGCTCCTCGACTTCAGTATGATATTGGAGACTTCCATTATACCTACACTAATGGCTGCGAGAACCATCAATGCCTCCTCCCTCCTGGTCTTTTCATCGTGCGGGAAGTTTTATATGGGGCACTTGAGCCCAAAACTCAGCATCATTTCATTAATTTTGCTCTGAGATTTAGCCTGCTTTGCCGACTTTTTAGCTAGCCTCGTGCTCTACACAACCATGCCACGAGAACCAGGCAAGCCCCAACGAGAGACGACCTACTATAGAAGGTTTGGTCGGCACAACCTCCCAAGGCCTACCTCTTGAGCTCTCATAACAGGCGAAGACCATCCAGACTCTTCAGGGAAGAACTGGTCTGTGTCGGCTCCTTCAGAGCCTTGGCCTCACCATGGCCCGAGACTTGCCTCTCGAGATCTAGTTCCGGACGAGGACCATCCGTGTTCCTCAAGGAAAATTTGGTTCGCATAGACTCATCAGGAGAAACGTCCTCCCAACATTGAGAGTCTCCAAGGTGGTTTCTCGGTGCAAGAAGAATTTCTGCCCAATTGGGCGGAATTCTTTCCTTTCCTACCTTCAACTGTCCTGGACGAACAACCCGCCCTCTGCACCACCAATCCATTTCAGGAGTCATTTGCAAAGGGATGCATAATGGAAGAAGAAGCCTTACCTCTAGAATACCACTTGAGGCACAACTCTGTTGCCTCCATGGAAGAAGACCCCATCACGGATTCTGCTGCTACCTATGACTCCATCACTGCCACTTTGGAAGAAAACCAGGCTCAAGAGGACCATAGTCACCCAGCTCCAGAACCTTACAGACTCATGGAAGACCACCCAGTTTTAATCTTTGAGATGAGAAGGGACCTGGCCAAGTAGAAGCACCACCAGAGTCTCTTCAACAAACATCTCGATGCCCTGTATGATTCCCTGTCAAACGAGCCTGAGAAGAGTCATTTCCTGACGTGATTCCAACCCTTCACCTTCAGACTCCGTCAAGATGGATGCCCAGGCTCACCACCTCCATAACATTCTCACAGGTTTTTTTCTCTGGTTTAATCGCTAAATTTTTGCAAATTTTTCCTACACTAGTCTCTAGTTCAGGTCCAATAGGTTCAGGTCTGATAGGCGGTCGGGGCACTTAGTCCACCACATGTTCTGGTTTCCACAATAGTGGCAGAATAGGTGGAAAGTCTCCTTGTTTGTATGTTGACAGTTGTTGTTTTTTCTTTAAGCTTTGAAATAGTGAAAAGTTGTCACATCCATGCGTTTTGGTTTTCATCATCGTGGTGGAACAACTAGCTAGCTATCATGTATATTTGGACAAGTAAGCCTAATATAACAATGTAATATATACATCCTGAGTGGGCCTAATGGTTAAGAACATGTGTTTCCTCCTAAGAAGTCACAAGTTCAAATCGAGAGGGGGGTAGGGTATGTATACCTCCATAGACTTTACCACTAAAATAGTAAGATCTCATACACCAATTTGGTCTCTAGCTTGGTTGTGACCTTACAAATAGATCATTGTTATATTTTTATTTTCAAAAGAAACATATAAATTAAAAAATATTATTATACCTTAAATTAAAAAAATTATTTTATATATATATATAAAATTAATATTTTATTTTTAATAAATAAAAAATCAAACTTTTATAGTTTGATTATCATTTAATTGATTTGAATGGTACACCTTTAACTTTAATATTACAAATATTAAAATTCTACATGCTACCTTTTATTTTTAATAAATAAAAAGTCAAACTTTTATAATTTGATTATGATATTTGAAATTATTTATTATTATATAAATATAAATATTATATATTTAATTAAAAACACAAAAAGTGTTACATGTTGATGTAATTATGATGAGTACCTCATAGATTTTTATGTGTTTACTGTACTATGATTTAATTGTGATGAGTACATCAGATATTTAGATTTTTATGTATTTACTATACTATACTTTGTAGATATAAAACTAATTTAACTTTAAAATTTTGATTGTGTTAAAAAAAGTTTTAATAACTTTTTTATATTCATATATGCATATATTTATTATATATTTCTCTTTATTGTTATATATAATAAATATATTCAATTAAATATATATAATAAACAGAATTTGACAAATTTTCTGTGCTATAAACTTATAATTTTTTTTTCACATTTATAATAAATAATTATTCTTTTATAATTAATAATAAATCATTTTATTATTATTAAAATTTACAAAATCATTTTCCAAAAAGTGTAACCTTATCCTCTTATTCGATATGCCTACTAAAGTTAGACTTTGACATAATGTAAGATCCCATTGCATTTATTTATATATTATAAGATCCCAATGTCTGTAAGTGCACAACTAAATTAGTTTGGTAGATTGCCCTCTCACATTCGAGTGACATTTGAAATTTACATGTTTCGTTTCTAGAGGCACGTGGTACGACTACAACATAACTTATAATAAAGTAAATTGAGAAGGATAGTTAATTAGTTAAATAAAGTAATATAATATTGATCACAAAGGATGGACCAATGGGGAATGGAACTTGCGATATTCTTCCAACCATCAAGTCTCTTTCCATTAAGCACATGCTCATGTGTATATATTTTGCAAATTTTAATAATCAAACTTTGATAACTGGTGCATAAGAATCTCACTGGCAGTGACGACTGACGACGGCTAAAGCTATCAAACAATTAACACCATTCAAATTTTAAACATATTATATATAATATATATGTATATACTTTGTCACTATATATACACTATATATACACTTTGTATTATTATAAATATAAATTTTATTGATAAAATTATCGTGAAAAGTATAAACAAAGGGATCTCATATATTAATTAGGTGTATAAGTCAAATTGTTGTTCTAATAAGATATTTTTTTTTTGTCTCACAAACTTAAAAACTCTTATACATCAATTTTTTATGTAGTGATCTTAAAATTAAATCATTATTATTATTATATACACACTTTCCAATATTATAAATATAAAATATAATATATATATTTTATATAAAAACAATTTTCCCTAAACACTTCCAATATAAAGTCAATAGTCAAATTTTCTTATTATCTCATCGAAATGAATTATATAAATTAAACATTATTCTTACTCATTAACGCCATATAAATATAAATTAATAAATTATAAAATCCAGAGTATCTAGGGTTGGTTGGTTAGCAGGCACTCTATATCAAATGATAGAGAGAGGAATGCTCACATCATAAGCAGGGTCTTTATTATTACGGTTCAACCCACATCTTTGACTATGAGGTTAAGAATAGTTTGAATTGGTTTCTATTTATCGTGGTCTTATCTGAAGCTCTATAATTCATTGTGCTTCAAAGATAGTTAGAGGTACAATTTGAAATATGTCGAATGGAGAAAGTCATTTTGGTTAAAAGATGTTTAGAAGTATACATTGAAATATGCTCAATGGAGTAAGTCCATTGTGGCTCAAAGATGATTAGAGGTACAATTTGAAATATTTGAATGGAGGAACAATTAAAACACCGAAAGAAAATTCTTTTTAATAAAAAATTGTATTTATTTTATTTTATTTTATTTTTTTCTATATTATAATTTATTTAATTTTTATTTTAAAATTAAATAAGATAAGTGTTATTATTTGTATATATATTTAAAAAAGTGTTATTATTTGTTGTGTTTATTCATGTTAAATGTTGAGATAATTGTTCTGTGTGTTGTTTTTGGTTAATTTTGTTGTTGCTGCTTCTTGTGAGTAGAATGATGCATTCAAATGTCTATTTATGTGGTCAAATGTTGTTGTTTGTGTTTAGATGTTGTTGTATATATTTAAATAATTGTATTTATGTTTTTAATTAGCATGGACAATTGCATGAGTTTGAATGTCATGGTGTGTGTTATTTCTGCATCTAAAATTGGTGTCATAATATTATTGGGTTATTTTTAGCAGTGGCATGCCCCAATTTGGGGCATCAAAGCTTAAAGTTCAACACCAAAATCGTATGGGCCAAGAACCGATGCAAAAGGGGCAAATATGTTGTTATAGAATTGCATATATGATGGATTTGGGGGGGAATTGTGAAAAATAGAGTGAAATCCTGAAATTTATGAATGAATCTGAGTCCAACTTGCCCTAAGAACCGTCGAAGAGAGGATTAACGACATCAATCTGCAAGTTCTAGATTTAAATTGGCTTGCAAGGTTAGATTTCACAATTTAATGGTGATTGAAGAGTTGGAAGATCAATGGACCAAATCATTTCGATATTAAGAAACGAAAGTTGAGATTCATTTGTAGGAATGGAGAAGCTCAAAAAAGTTGGAGAGTTTCATAAATCGATGGTTGAGATCACTCTGATCTCGAAGATTGACGGTCCAAAAGACTCACAGGAAAAAGGGATCGCATGAAAAGGATTGCGGGAAGAAGCTTCGTAGAGAAAAGCTTTCAAAAAATCATGATGTAAGATTAAGTTGCACACCATAGGGAAAAATCCATGAGGAAATGCCCGATAGGTTGCGGGTTGGGAGAAAATATTAATTACATGCTTTCGATGTTTTCAGTGGGAAAATGTCTGTGAGGAAAATTTTGATTGGCTTGTCGGCTACTGGAAAATATTATTTACATCCTTTCGACATTCCATGGGAAAATTCAGCAAGGAAAATCCTGATAGACTTGTACGCTGCGGGAAAATATTAATTACATGCTTTCGACTCTCCGTTCGTAAAATCCTGTAAAGATGTTCCCAATAGGCTTGCCAACCACAGGTCATGGAAAAACCTTATGACATGTTAATTTGACACTTTGAGGGGAAAATCCCGCAAAGATGTTTCCTATAGGATTGCGAGATGCAAATCACGGGAAAACCTTATAACATGATAATTTTAGACTCTAATGAGTAGAGTTCACAAAGGAGATCCCAAAAGGCTTGTTGAAGGTTTGGACGATGATCAATGGAGGAGAATGATGGATGATTACATTGTTGAATGAAGAGACGACACCTAGACTCAATAGATATGTGTCATTCCATGCTAGTTAGATTTCCAAGACCATGCACAAGTCGAGTTTTAGACCGTTAAAACAATAAAAAAATCAAATTCTACGAAAATTTTCATATTTTTGAAGTTCATCAACTTGTGGGGGAATTTGGAGGGCCTAAACAACATTTTCAGGTAGTCAAAATCGAGAGAATTCTATGTACCTTTGGTACACATAGTCTCTGCTATTAAATGAAAGAACTTGGTAAGGTATTTCCAACGAGGTATTCTGAGTGTAAAATAGAGCTAGTATAAGGAAGTTATAGATGAAACAATATAGGGTATTAATTAGGTACTAGTTTACTTCTAGAGGGCATAACTCCTTACTCAGAAGTGATCTTGGGGACATAGGAGCAGTCTATGGAAAGCTCATGGACCATAGAATATAACCATACTAGATTTGGAATCTGGGCACCTAAAATTGTACATGATGGGAGAGAAGACGCATGTAGCAGTAAGGGGTAAAAATGAGAAACACTCTAAACTTCCACAAACCATAACTGTCAGCTTAGAGATCATGTTTGGGAAAAGGAGAAATCAATGAAAGGGTATTGAGGAGGATAAGCCATCTATCAAACCATAATTTTGAATTGAACACTACAATTTCTTTGAAAAGAAAAGAGAAATTGTAGCAGTAAAAATAGAGAAATGAGTGGAAATTGCAACTTGAAAAGGTTGTAACGTTTCATTCAAAACTCAGAATAAGGCATGAGTACAACCATTGGAGAGTTGTTTTAGAGAGGAATTTGTCTAAATAAGTAGAACTTGGATTAGTTCATATTTTCTCTTTATAAATTGAAATGAAGAATGACCTGTAACCTAATTAATAAAGTATTTTGTGATGTACCAAATTCTAACAACAATTGTTAACATAGTTACCGACTTAATGAGAACTGTGACCTCCAAACGAGAACTCTGGCCCACAAAACCCATATTTTTTCATAAAAAAAAAATCAAAATCAACCCCCAAATCAAAAAGTGGTGCTACTGATAGCACCATTTTTTTAAATGAGGTCAAAATTACAACATTTTTCAAACATGGCCTTCAAAACTTAGGCAGTAGCTCAGAAAAACCTTAAAATCGACACCTAAAAAAAATAGATGGTTTTGAATTTTTTCTTTCTTTTCAAAACGTTAAATTTTGAGATCATTTAAAATCGTATTTTTATCACTTGGTACCATTAAACCCAAAACCTCAAAATCAACCATCAAATTGAAAAGTACTGCTACCGGTAGCACCCATTCTAAAATTGGGGTATGAAAATGACACATTTTTATAATGTGGTAAAAGAACTCATCATTACTGTAAACAAAATCATAAAATCAATCCTTAAATGTTTACTTTTTAAATCTTATCATCATGCAAAGAACAAGGTAATACATAATTCAATGAAAATATCACAATATACTTTAAAAATTCAACATCACTTTTTAATATTTTCTACTTATAATAATAAAAAAGTAAATACAAGTTATATTGAATGAAACATAAATAATTTCTTAAAAGTATTGTTATATTGACCATATTCAAAAAATATGAGCTAAGAAATTATATTATATTATCCGTAATAAAAAACATATCATTCATAAAACATAACAAAAGATTCATAACTTCATGTAAGATCATATGTAAGTTCAATGCTCATTTTTAGTTACCATACAAACATCAAATGGATAAAAAATGCATAAAATTTCATACTCTTATTTTGATTGACTCATGGTTTCTGAAATACCATCAGAGTCTACATTGTCTTCAGATGAATGTTTGGATGAAGATGTAGATGCTCCATACTCTTCTCTATTGTCGATGAATGCACCATATGAGTCTACATGCATGCCCAACATTTCAGGTGTCAAATTCCTTTTAGATCTACAACTAGGTTCAGCTCTAACACCCCCGACCACCCAGGTCGGGCCATGCTACTGAGTAAACATCTTTTGCGGAAATATTCACATATAAACTTAACATGAAATAAATAGAGATAACATCTGATATTCATATATATATATATATATATATATATATATATATATATATATATATATATATA
>ML785704.1:600976-619088 GCA_009831015.1 Picea engelmannii | reverse complement strand
AACTAGGCATGTGAGACTAAAGAAAAGTTTGATGAAAATGCTAGTCTCTTGTTGTTAAAGTTAAGGAAGGTTTGAAGGAATGTGATCATAAACACCAGGTCTACTATAGAGCTACAAATAATATTTGGATGATGAAATTGACGAGGGCTTTTGGTTGAGGTACATGTTGAGTACATGGTTGAGACAAGTAGTTGATGAGTTGGCACATACATAAGGTGTATAGTTGATGATATTGGTACATATTGATGAGTCGTAGTTTACATATTATTGGTACATACTTGGTACATGGTTGGATTCACTTGTTTATGGTATAGGTTGATTACAAGTTGTTTGGTACAGGTTGGTGCATGGTTGATACACTTGTTTATGGTACAGGTTGATTACAGGTTGAGGTACAGGTTGATGCATGGTTCAAATTTATTGGTACAGGTTTACAGTGGTATATCTCACAATGATAGTGTGACAATGGTTATATAATTCTAATTCTACTTCAGGGTGGCAGGACAGGGAAAGGACAGGTGGTTGTAGCCACCTTCTGGTTGTAGTCGAAGAACATAGGGGGTTGTAACCTCCTTTTGGTTGTAGCTAGAGAATTGGGGAGTTGGCGCTTTCCTCAAGTTTTAGCCTGAGAAACTAGGGGGTTGGAACCTCCTTCCAGTTGCAACTGGAAAACAAAGGAAGTTGGTTCTTCCAATGAATGTAGTTCTTTAAGACATATAAGAAAAAACATTCTGTGGTTTTCTCCCGATTTGGGTTTCCACATAAAACATCGATGTATTGTGTATGTGTGTGATTGTTTATTTCTTACTGGTCATTATTGGATAATAATTCTACATTGATATAACATTTGAAGAAAAAGGATTAGCAATTACGCTATTACTGATTCACCCCCCCTCTCAGTAATCCAACAATTGGTATTAGATTAGGTTCCTTGAGAAATCATTTTAACCAATAAAAGGTAGATCATGGAGAGTACCAACTTGTATAAAAATGGAATACCATAGTTTGATGGACAAAAGTATGCTTTTTGGAGCATAACGATGAAGGCATATATACATGCACAGGGATTTCAAGTTTGGAAATCAATTGTAGATGGATACACAACACCAACAGTTCCACCAACAAATGACAAAGAAGTGAAACTCGGTGAGAATAATTCCAAAGACAAAAATGCACTTTTGAATGGTCTCAGTGATACGATATTCACCAAAGTTGCACATTGTAAATCTGCTAAAGAGATTTGGGACAAGCTTCGAAATATTCATGAAGGAGATTCAAAAGTCAAAGCAACAAAGCTTCAAATTTACAGAGGTCAGTTCGAACAACTAAAAATGAAGGAAGATGAATATATCGCAGCCTACTTCTTACGAGTTGATGAAACAGTGAATGCAATCATAGGATTGGGAGAAGAAATTGAAGAATCTGTAATTGTTCAAAAGGTACTAAGATCTCTTCCTATGAGATTCAACCCTAAGATATCCACACTAGAATAAATATCGGATCTAAAATCAATAAGAATGGATGAATTGCATGGAATCTTCACAGCATATGAGATGAGAACTGAACAGAAAAATCGAGATTTAAAAGAAGCAACCTTCAAAGCATCCAAAAGATCAAAGAAAAAGAAAAAGGAACAAGAAGAATATAGCAGGAACAATGACGTCTCGGAAGATGATGAAGAAGTGGCCAACTTCATCAAAAGACTGAACAAGGGAACCAACGATAGGTATAGAGGTAAGATTCATTTAATTTGTTTTAATTGTGATGGTAGTGGTCATTTTGCTAACAAATATCCTCACAAGAAAAAGAGAAATGATGAAGGTTACGCAAAAGGCAGACAAATATATAAAGGTAAAATAATTACAAAGAAAGTTTTCAAGAAAATCTTTTGCACCAAAGAAGACATCTCATCATCAGATGAAGATGAAGTCAGTGGCAGTGAAACATGGAGAGTTCTATTCATGGTAGTATAAGACTCTGATAAAGAAGACTCTGAAGAAGAATATGAAGAAGCATATCAAGAAAAAATTGAAGAGGTAGAACTTGACTTCCGAGAAGAATTAATGAGTTCCATAGAAGTTATCAGAAGAGAAAAGAAGAAAAACAAGAAACTACAAGCAAAACTAGATATGAAAAAAGACACTCAAGAACTAGAACAAATGATCATAAAATTGAAGGTTCAAATAGAACAAGATAAAAGAATTGAAGAAAAACTCAAAGAATAGCTAGAAGGAAAGGACAGGATCATTGGAAACCTGGACGCAGAGATTATCACACTAAGAAATGATATTCAAAATAAAAATATGCAAAATAGCTCAAAAGTTCTGGATGACATTATCATCAGTCAAAAATCTCATCTTGACAAGTCCAGACTTGGATACAACCAGACAGAAAAGAGATCAAGCTCCAAAACAACAGAGCAAGCAACAAATCCAAAAAGCTATGCAGAAACAATAAAAGGGGATAAAAATATATACAAGAAAGATTACATGGACACCCCTCCACCAAGAAGATTCAGATTTTAGAATCAACAATAGATAGACAAGCCTCAAGAAGATGAAGGATTCATAAGAGCACCTTCTTTCAGAAGATCTTCAACTACCAGGTATCAAACTATATTTTTTGGTTTATGTTATGCATGTAATAATTTTGGACATAAAGCTATAAATGGCAGAGCTAACAATAGGAACAATAACTACTTTGAGAGCCATACACAAAGGGGTTATTCAAGAAGACCTAATGAAACACGGAGAAGAAGTTACAATAGGTTTGAATCTTTGAGCATTGAAGTGGAATGTTACAAATGTAACAATTTTGGACACATGGCCAAAAATTGCAGAATGGCAGTCCCTCCTAAAGAACCTCAACATAGTCACAAACAAGAACCTCAGAAAATGACATGGATAAGAAAGCAAGATCAATATAGCAATGAAGAATGCACAGTCACTCTACAAGCTAAACAGAAGAAATGTGGTTGGTATGTTGACAGTGGATGTTCAAAACACATGATAGGTGATAGAGACAAGTTTCTTACATTACAAAAGGAAAGATATGGATCAGTCTCCTTCGGAAATGATGATGCATCCAAAATCATTGGAAAAGGGACAGTCTGAATTCAAAACAAGAATGAAAATTCAAAAAATGTTCTACTAGTAAAAGATATGAAACATAATATTTTAAATGTGAGTCAAATGTGTGACCAAGGTCATAAAGTTACTTTCGATTCACAAAAGTGTGAGATAAGAAAAGAAGGTTCAGGGAAATTGGTCTCTACAGCTGTAAGAACTTCAAGCAACATATATGTGTTAAGCAAAATTGGAAATGAAAAGTGTTGTCTAGGAAAGGAAGATGAAATTTGGCTATGGCACAGAAGAACGGGGCACATGCATTTTGATAACCTTGTCAAATTCATCGAAAGAGAAGAAGTCAGAGAAATGCCCCAGATCACGAAACCAACCAACACTTTATGCAACCATTGCCAACAAGGAAAGCAAACAAAGACCGGGTTCAAATCAAAGGAATATTCTACAACAAAACCACTGGAAATTGTGCATACTGATCTAGTTGGACCAACTACAACAAAATGATTAAAAGGTGAGAGATACTTTATGTTATTAGTTGATGATTATATAAGAATGGTTGCAGTTTGCTTTCTCAAGAACAAGTCAGAAAATTTTGAAAACTTCAAGATCTACAAGGAAATGGTTGAAAATGAGATGGATTCAAGAATCAAATACTTAATATCAGATAATGGAGGAGAATTCACCTCAAAGGAATTTATGGACTATTGCAGCAATCATGGAATAAAAAGACAATTCTTCATCACTAGGGGACCTCAACAGAATGGAGTTGTTGAAAGAAAGAACAGGACAGTACAAGAAATGGCTCGGACAATTATAATGGATTCAAAGTTGACAGATATTTTTTTAACACAGGCTATGCATACAACAATTCACATTCAAAACAAAGTAATGCTCAGAAACAACACTGATAAAACTCCCTACGAGCTATGGAAAGGAACACCAACAAATGTGAAGCACTTCAGAGTTTTTGGAAGCAAATGCTACATAAAAAGAGAAGATGGCAAAATGGGAAAGTTTGACTCTCGTGTGGACAAAGGAATACTTGTTGGTTACTCAAGTACAAGGAAATCATACAAGTGTTACAATCTAATAGTAAACAAAGTTGTGGAAAGCATCAACGTAGCAATTGATGAAACAGGCATACCAGAATCAAAGGAAGAAGAAAACAAATTAATGGAACAAATTTTCGAAGAAGAAGATGAAAAAGAAGTAGAAGAGAAAGATGACGATGAAGAGAATCTGACAGAAGTAGAGGAGCAAGTTCAACAAGTATCTCCAAAGACACCCAGAAAACGAGTACAGAAGAATCATCCTTCAGATGAGATTATTGGAAACAAAGATGCAGGAGTTAAGACTAGAAGAAAAATACATTCACCAGAACAAACACACCTACCACTCTTATCTACAATTGAACTAGACTGTTTTGAAGAAGCCAGTAAGGATGAATTTTTTACTAAGGCCATGGATGAAGAATTTGATCAAATAGAGAAAAATGACACTTGGGAATTGGTTCAAAGACCAAAGAATAAGAATGTGATCGACACAAAATGGGTTTTCAGGAATAAATTGAATGAAGATGGATATGTTACAAGAAAAAAAGCTAGATTGGTATGTAAAGGATATGCACAGATTGAAGGAATTGACTTTGAAGAGACATTTGCCCCAGTTGCTAGAATGGAAGAAATCTGTTTCCTTTTATCTTATGCATGCTCCAAAAACATTAAAGTATATTAGATGGATGTAAAATCATCTTTTCTAAATGGGGAACTTGAAGAAGAAGTCTACATTGAACAACCAGAAGAATTTTAGTTGTCAGAGAACATAGACTATGTGTGTAAATTAAAGAAGGCCTTGGATGTTCTAAAACAAGCTCCTAGAGCATGGTACTCCAGACTGGATAAGTATCTGCAACAGGCAGGGTTAAAAAAAGGAAGTGAAGACAACAACCTCTAAATCAAGATAAGTCAAGGTAATATTTTATTAATTGAAGTTTATGTTGATGATATTATTTTTGGTAGTGATGATGAGAGGTTAAGCTATAAATTTGCAAAAGACATGTAGAATGAATTTGAAATGTTGTTAATTGGAGAACTATCTATCTTTCTGGGAATTCAGATATGTCAAAGAAACCAAGGAATTTTTATTTCTCAAACCAAGTATATCCGAGAAATGATAAAGAGGTTCAGAATGGAAGATTGCAAACCAGTTATCACTCCCATGCAAACCAGTTGTAAGTTGAGCAAAGATGATGATTCAAAGTCTACAGATCAGAGGAAATATAGGTCAATGATTGGCAACCTACTATATGTGACAGGATCTAGACCAGATGTAATGCAGGCATTTGGAAAGGTGGCATGATTTCAAGCAGCACCAAAGGAATCACATGTATTAGCAGTAAAGGGGATGTTCAGATATCTCAAAGGAACAGAAGAGTTTGGATTATGGTAACTATTGGGTATGTGTTATATTCTTTGCATGAGTAGTAGTGTCTGAGAATATGTGCCGAGCACACAGAGGGGTTAGAGGGGGGTGGATCCCCCCACATGGGGGTCCGGGGGAAGCGCCCCCAAAATTGTTTTTTTCTACCTTGGGAAACGTGTCATGTATTTAGGTGGTTTTTTCGGCACATTGTTTTTGTCGATGGTTTTCTATTTTCGGTTAAGGAATTAGGGTTTTGGAGTAATCCAGGTCATTGGGTTATGGTTTTGGATGCCGTTGGCTCCTATATGTATATTGTATTGTAAACAATGTAACACGATGAATGAATATAATATATGCTGGTTTTCCCGGTTTGGGTTTCCAAGGGAAAAATATCTGTGTAATGTTTGTATTTTCCATTGTATCTTTTCTGTTCTTTTTTGAATATCTGTTTACAGTAGACATTGTACAAGGTTAGAATTTACATTTGGTATCAGAGCTTTATTGGCTTCAGGGGGACGCCTTTGTGGTTAAGGGTTTGGCTCGGGACTGTGATAAGCCTTGTTACAGTGGGAGATCTGCGGTATTTTTTTTCAGGTGAAAAGAAATGGCAAGCAATTCGAAGATGGAGATCGAGAAGTTTAATGGGAAAATATTTGAGCTATGGAAGCTCAAGATGGAAGATCTTTTGGTGGATAGAGGTCAGTGGATCGCGTTAGATCTAGGTACTGCACCTACATGAACTTCTGCAGATGACTGGAAAAAGATGGATCGGAAGGAAAAAAGCACAATCTGACTGTGCCTCTCTGATTCAGTATTACTGAATGTGTCAGAGGAATCTACAACCAAGGAGTTATGGGAAAAGTTGGGGAAGTTGTATCAGTCTAAGTCCCTAGTAAATAAACTATTCCTGAGAAAGAAGTTGTGTAAGTTGAGGATGAGAGATGGAGACTCGGTGGCAGAGGATTTGAATGCCTTCAATACTGTGGTAAGTCAGTTAGTATCTATTGAGATTAAAATTTCAGATGAATATAAATGTATCAGTTTGCTGTGTTCTTTACCAGACTCATGGGATAGTTTGGTTGTGTCCATAGGTAGTAATACAACTTCTTTGAAGTTTGAAGAAGTGGTCTCATCCTTGTTGTCAGAGGAGATGAGACGAAATAATATGGAAGGACATAACACAGATGCATTATTTGCAAGAGGACGTTCCCAGGAAAGAAATAGGTCTAATTTCTCAAGTGGGAGATCTAAGTCTAAGGGTAGATCTAAATCTCCTGGAAATTTTATAAGGGTATGTTGGAGGTGTGGAAAAGAAGGGCACTACAAGAAGCAGTGTAGATCCAAAGTTGAGAAAAAGAAGGGATCTGAAGAATCTTCTTCTACAGAAGAAAAGACCTCCAAGGAAGAAGGAGGGGATCTGTACTTGGCCTCTTCAAGAACACATGCAGATCATAAGGCATGGTTGATTGATTCTGGTGCATCCTTTCAGATAACTCCCCACAGGGAGTGGTTCTGCGAATATGAAAAGTATGATGGAGGTAATGTTTTCTTAGGTAATGATTCAACAACCAGAATCATAGGAAGAGGAAGGGTAAAGTTGAGACTCATAGATGGAAGGATTAGAACACTTCCTGGTGTTCTACACATCCCAGGTATGGCCAAAAATTTGATTTATGTAAGCAAAATGGAAGATGTAGGGGTAAATTTTTTTTTTGAAAAGGGAACTTGCAAGATGGTTCAAGGAGCAATGGTGTTGATGAAGGGAGTTCGGTTTGGAACTCTGTATAAGCTGATAGGAAGCACTATTAATGATGGGTGTAATAGCTCCATTGTTACTGATATTGGAGTTGAAGAAAAAAGAACTACTACAGTCTCTGGAGAAAAGGTTATGTTGTGGCATCAAATACTAGGGCATATCAGAGAGAAGGGTCTTCGACTACTACACGGTAAAGGTATGGTTGAAGGTATGTCTAATTGCACTCTATAATTTGATTTCTGTGAGCATTGTCTATATGGGAAGTAGAATCGGGTAAGATTCCCCTCTGGTGCAACGAGGGCAAAAGGAATTTTACAACTAGTTCACAGTGATGTTTTTGGACCCGTGTCAGTCCCATCATTGGGAAAATCTATGTACTATGTCTCATTTATAGATGAATTCTCAAGGAAAACTTGGATATATTTCCTCAGGAAGAAATCTGAAGTCTTTGATAGGTTTAAAGAGTTTAAGGCTCTTGTTGAGAATCAAACAGAGAAAAGAATTAAGGTGTTGAGAACAGATAATGGCGGAGAGTTCTGCGGGAATGAATTTGAATAATTCTTTAAGAACTACAGTATAGCAAGGTAAAAGACTACTCCATATACACCTCAGCAGAATGGAGTTGGAGAAAGGATGAACAAGACGCTGATGGAAAAAGCAAGGTGCATGCTCAGTGGTGTCGGGTTAGGGAAAGAATTTTGGGCAGAGGCAGTGGGTATTGCATGTTATCTGGTCAACAAATCACCCTCATCAGCGTTGGGTGACAAGACTCCACAAGAGGTATGGACTGGTAAGGAACCTTCTCTCACACATCTTAAGGTATTTGGCTGAGATGCATATGTTCATGCTCCAAAGGAAAACGGGAGTAAGCTGGATAAGAAGGATGAAAAATGTATCTTTATTGGATATAAAGATGGTCTCAAATGTTATAAGCTTTGGAACCTAGAAACTAAGAAGGTAGTGTATAGCCGAGATGTGGTATTTAGAGAAATGAAGGATGTTGTTAAACATGAAGTCCTATCAAGTAAGGTAGAACCAGAGAAGATAGAGTTTGATTTAAAGGATGATGAAGCAGACTCTACAGAAGAACTTGAATAAGAAGAAGAAGTTCCTCATACTCCAGTATTGAGGAGATCGGATCGAGAAAGAAGGCTACCAGAAAGGTATATTCCATCTGATTTTCGTTCAAATTTTTCTTTGTCTATTACTGATGATGATCCTAGAACTTTGAGGGAGGTAGTGGATTCAGAGGATGGAAATCTTTGGAAAAGGGCCATGGAAGAAGAAATGACATCTTTGGATAAGAATGAGGCTTGGGATCTAGTGGAGTTTCCAACTGGAAGAAATCTCATTGGTAGCAAATGGGTATTTAAAAAGAAGCTAAATGCAGAAGGAAAAGTGGAGAAATACAAAGCTCGATTAGTAGCAAAGGGTTATTCCCGGGTTGAGGGAATTGATTTTGGTGATATTTTTTCTCCTGTTGCCAAGTTAACCTCTATAAGATTTATGTTATATGTTGCTACTACATTTGATTTTGAAGTAGAACAAATGGATGTGAAGAAAACATTCCTGCATGGGGATCTGGAAGAAGAAATGTTTATGAAGCAACCAGAAGGTTATGCTTTGAAAGGAAAGAAGGAGCTGGTATGCAAGTTGAAAAAGTCCCTGTATGGTTTAAGACAATCACCAAGGATGTGGTATCAAAAATTTGATACGTATATGCTGGGACTTGGCTTCACACGAAGAAAAGAGGATCACTTTGTGTATTCTAAATTAATTGGTGATCATTTGATTTATTTGGTCTCGTATGTGGATGACATGTTGCTGATAGGAAACAACAAGGAGATTATCCAGGATGTGAAAACTCAGTTGTCCTTTAAATTTGACATGAAGGATCTTGGTGGTTCAAATTTCATTTTGGGCATGGAAATTAAAAGAGATCGAAAAAGGAGGAAACTCTAGTTAAATCAGAGAAAATATGTCGAGACAATATTGCAGAGGTTTAATAGGCAGGAATGTAAACCGGTCAAGGTTCCTATTCCTGTTGGTGTAAAGTTATTTGCGGATCAATGTCCCAAGACACATGAAGAAGAGGAGGACATGTCTCATGTTCCATATGCGAGTGTAGTTGGAAGTTTGATGTATGCAATGGTATGTACTAGAACGTACATTGCACATACAGTGGGAGTTTTGAGTAGGTATATGTCAAAACCAGGGAAGTAGCATTGGACAACAGTAAAAATGGTTTTTAGGTATTTGTGTGGCACTGCTAACTATGGATTGTGCTATGAAGGAAGACTGGGATTGGACAAAGTGGTCGATATACATGTCTTTTTGGATGCAGACTGGGCTGGAGATTTGGATCGTAGGAGATCTACAAGCAGGTATCTGTTTAAGCTGTTTGGAGGAGCAATAAGTTGGATGAGCAAAAGACAGGCTGTAGTGGCACTCTCAACTATAGAATTTGAATACATGGTAGCCACTCATGCAAGTAAGGAAGTAGTATGGTTACAAAGATTGTGTTCAAGTATTGGGTTGGTACAACAAGCTATAAGGATAGAGTGTGACAGTCAGAGTGCAATTTTTCTGGCGAAGAACCCTGTTTATCATTCAAAGACAAAGCACATTGATGTTCAATATCACTTTGTGAGAGACATGATTGAAGAAAATAAAGTATCACTGATGAAGGTGGACACTTTGAAGAATGTTGCAGACTCATTAACAAAATCTATGAGCACTGAGAAGTTCTCTTGGTGTAGAGCATCCATGGGCATTGTTGCCCTGGATTTTTGACTATGTAACCCTGTAACCCCCTGTATGCAAAGAAAACAACAAGTGGGAGAATGTTGGGTATGTGTTATATTCTTTGCATGAGTTGTAGTGTCTGAGCGTATGTGCTAGGTGTGAAGGGGGGTTATAGGGGGTTAGAGCCCCCTGCGCGGGGTTCCAGGGACAACGCCTCCGAATTTTTTTTTTCTGCCTCTAGAAATGTGACACCTACCTCAGGAAATGTGTCATGTATTTAGGTGGTTTTTTTGGCACATGGTTTTTGCTGATGGTTTTCTATTTTTGGTTAAGGAATTAGGGTTTTGGACTAATCCAGGTCATTGGATTAGGGTTTTGGATGCTGTTGGCTCCTATATGTATATTGTATTGTAAACAATGTAACACAATGAATGAATATAATATATGCTGGTTTTCCCGGTTTGGGTTTCCAGGGGAAAAATCTCTGTGTAATGTTTGTATTTGCCATTGTATATTTTCTGTTCTTTTCTGAATATCTGTTTACAATAGACATTGTACAAGGTTAGAATTTACAGTATCCAAAAGGAAAAGATATATCACTTATTTCCTACACAGATGCAAATTGGGTAGGTTGTATTGATGACCGACGAAGCACCAGTGGAGTAGCGTTCTACTTAGGTGAGTGTTTGGTATCATGGCTAAGCAAGAAACAATCATCAATATCTTTATCTACAGCCAAGGAAGAGTATATTGCAACAAAAACATGTTGTACATAGGTTCTTTGGATGAAACAAATTTGACAGATATATAGGTTGAGTATGATGAGCGCATTCCAATATATTGTGATAATACAAGTGCCATCAGTATCTCAAAAAACCCGGTGATGCATTCCAAGATGCACATTCCAATCAAGTATTACTTTCTACGGGAACATGTTGCAGAAAAGAACATCAGAGTTGAGTATGTGGGCACAAAAGAACTAGTGTCAGACATCTTTACAAAACCACTTCCACGGGAAGCCTTTGAATATCTTCGCCAAAGACTTCGAGTTATTTCTATTCCAAAATGAGTGCTTTTTGAATGCTTATGTTATATCTCTTAGATGTACATGAGGAAGCACCATAATAGGACAGTTCAGTCAGGGGGAGTAGCCCTAGATGGAAAGATACATTTGCTATTGATGACAAAGGGGGAGAGATTTATCATATGCAGAGGACATAGGTATATTTATCAGATGCAGAGGACAGAGGCATGGTTCCAAGGGGAGCATGAGTGATATGATTTTATTATTGCATCAGAGTGTTTCCATCAATGTCAAAGGGGGAGATTGTTGATTAAGGTTGGTTGTCATTGATCTCAACCCTTGAAGAAATCCCAGTAACGCAAAGGTTTGGGTAATGGACCCAATATTGTTTGATGTAAATATGAATCATTATTTTTTTTTCATGTTTGATAAGAAGTAAATATGGACGAACTCCAAATTGGTCCCCTTATGGTGAAATCCCTCACGGGAAGACGCTTTGCAGAGTAAGAGAACCCATTGTTAATTGTGGAATAATGAGATGAACGACAGTGAATTTGTCAGCGAAACTATCCTAGATGGATAGTGCTTTTCATGCCATTTCCGTTGTTATGGATAACGTCACATAACTCCTCATGGTTAGAGAGTTATCATCGGATGAAGTTGGAGAACCCAGGTTTGGGTAATGGACCCAAGTTTTTTTGATGGATAATGGTATGATTTTTTCTATATTTGAAGGTAATACTATTCTAGATGGATAGTACATGTCATTCCATTTTTGGTTGTATGTGGAATGTCACATAACTCCTCATGGTTTGAGAGTTATGGCCTTACGAAGTTGGAGGACCCTCATATGTCATCTAGAAGCCCCAAAAGGTCAAAGTAGTCAAAGTGGTTTAAGAGATTGTAAAAGGTAAAAAATATAGTGAAGTGATGAGTGTATTATAATTCAAAGTCAATAAAAAATAAATTATTTCAATAATAAATTTAATGGAGAAATTAGAAGTGGGCTAACCCTAAAATAAGGAAAGTGGGCCAAGTGACCTAGAAGATGTTTTTAAGGAAGCTACTTGGAGAGTATAAATAATAGGCAAGGCTCTCTCATTTTAATCACACTTGAGCATATTGAATATCTATAGGTGTCTGAGGTAACCAAGGATATCTAATACTAATTTATGAGGGAAGGTGAAGAAAATAAGGATGAAATGCAAGGAAGGATAAATTCTTTTGATGGTGCTTTCTAAGGTATGTTATTTACAAGTCATCTCACCATTTTTGCTATAACTTTTTTTTCTGTAATGATTCAGACCATGAAATTGCTATTCCATTGAGAAAACATACCCAAGTATATGTGGTAAAAATTTCATCTCGTGGGTCGTTTTATTTTGGGAGTTACACTCTGTGGAAAATAGGGTTAGTGGCTATTCCTAAAACTAGTCAAAAACAGGTGTTTCTGGTAAACACGTCATAACTTCTTCATAACAGATCCAAATTTTGTGAGATACAAAGTGTTGGTTAGGGTACATTCTGTAGTATTCTTTGTAATAGTTTCATATCAATTCAATGAATATTTCGTGCGGGGAACTCTCTACAAGGTCACTCTCTAGAATAAGCCATAATTCAGCAAGGTATGCCATTTTTGCTATAACTCCTTTTCTGAGAGGTTCCAAGTAGTGAAACCTGGAGGAATTGCATAAAACAAAATGAAGAACATTGTGTATTAGTTTCATATATTTATACATTACAGGTTCAAAGTTATGATTACTTCAAGTTAGGGTTGTTGACTAATCCAAAACTAGGCATGTGAGACTAAAGAAAAGTTTAATGAAAATGCTAGTCTCTTGTTGTTAAAGTTAAGGAAGGTTTGCAGGAATGTGATCAAATACACCAGGTCTATTACAGAGCTATAAATCATATTTGGATGATGAAATTGATGAGGGCTTTTGGTTGAGGTACATGTTGAGTACATGGTTGAGACAAGTAGTTGATGACTTGGCACATGCATGTGGTGTATAGTTGATGATGTTGATAAATATTGATGAGTCATAGTTGATGAGTAGTTGACACATTATTGGTACATACTTGGTATATTGTTGGATGCACTTGTTTATGGTACAGGTTGATTATAGGTTGTTTGGTACAGGTTGGTGCATGGTTGATGCAATTGTTTATGGTACAGGTTGATTACAGGTTGAGGTATAGGTTGATGCATTGTTGATGCATGGTTCATATTTAGTGGTACAGGTTTACAGTGGTATATCTCATAGTGATAGTGTGACAATGGTTCCATCATTCTACTTCTACTTCAGGGTGGCAGGATGGGGTAAGGACAGGTAGTTGTAGCCACCTTCCGGTTGTAGTCAGAGAACATAGCGGGGTGTAGCCTCCTTCTGGTTGTATCCATAGAATTGTGGAGTTGGAGCTTCCCTCAGCTTGTAGCCTGAGAAACTAAGGGGTTGGAGCCTCCTTCCAGTTGCAGCTGGAAGAAAAAGGAAGTTGGTTCTTCCAATAAATGTAATTCTTCAAGATATATAATAAAACGCATTCCGTGGTTTTCTTCCGATTTGGGTTTCCACGTAAAATACTGGTGTACTGTGTATGTGTGTGATTGTTTATTTCTTACTGCTCATTATTGGATAATAATTCTACATTGATATAACATTTGAAGAAAAAGGATTAGCAATTACACTATTACTGATTCACCCCCCCTTTTAGTAATCCAATATGAACATTATGCATCTCTTTCAAGATAATACTCATCAATTCGTGAGAACTGGGTACATAAATTATGTTCATTTGCAGGAGTATTCCATCAACTCCCAATAGATAATCTTATATTTTTTGTAGCATCCTTCCTTGTTGTAACTTTGTTACCATTTCCATGTACTGTAAATCTTTTTTTGCAACTTCCAAAATTATGTCTTTAAGATCTGTTTGATACATGTTGATAGTTGTATCATGTAGTTCATGCACTCTCCTATTGAGTGCATCAACCACTTTGTTCTCCTTCACTTTGATGTGCTTGATATCAAAGTCATATTCACAGATGAATTCCAACCATCTTCTCTTCCTGGAATTTAAAGTAGGTTGATCAAACAAATATTTCAGACCATTATGGTCTATTCTCAGCTCAAACCTCTTTCCCATGAAGTAGTGTCTCCATTTATTTAAAGCATGTACTATGGTTTCCAACTCCAAATTGTGAGTGGCGTAGATTTTTTCATGCTCTTTCAATTTCCTGGATTCAAAGCATATTACAAATCCATTTTGATCGAGGACTCCCCCCAGTCCTTCTTTGCATGCATCTGTGAAAACCACAAACTCTTCATTGAAGCACTGGTTAACAACTGCTTCAATTGTTGGAAGCTCTTTTCACATTCTTCTGTCCATTGAAACTTTACCCCTTTTCTTTGCAAGGAAGTGATTGGGTGAGCAATCCTCAAAAATCCTACAATGAATCTCCTATAGTAACCAACTGGACCCATGAAGGATCTGACTTCGATCACATTCTTAGGTGTTTCCCACCCTTTAACGACTTCAATATTTCCAGGGTCTATTATTATTCCCTCTTCGGATATTATATGTCCCAAATAGTGGATTCGATTTTGGAAAAATGAGCACTTGCTCAACTTAGAAAAAAATTGGTTCTCTCTTAGCACCTGTAACAACATCCTCAAGTGTTTATTTTTCTCTTCCTATGTCTTGGAATACACAAGGATGTCATCCAAAAAGACAATGACAAACTTGTCTAAATATTCTCGAAAAACACCATTCATTAAGAACATGAAAACAACTGGTGCATTTGATAACCCAAATGGCACCATTGTGAACTTATAATGACCATACATTATCCTGAAGGCGGTCTTGCTGATGTATTCATCTTTAATCCTCACCTGATGGTATCTTGACATGAGATCTATCTTTGAAAATACCCTTGCATCCTTCAACTGATCAAAGAGATCACCATTCCTTGGTAGAGGATACTTGTTATTTATAGTTACTTTATTTAACTATCTAAAGTCAATGCACAATCTCAGGGTCCCATATTTCTTATTCATAAATAACACTGGGGAACCCCAAGGTGACACACGTTGGCATATGTATCGCTTCTTTAAAATTTCTTCAACATACATTTGCAGTTCTTTCAGTTTTGGTGTGCTTATTCAGTAAGGAGTCTTTGATACTGAAGTTTCCCTAGTCATCAAATTTATAGAGAAATCAATATCTCTCTTTTGAGGTAGCCTTGGTATCTCCTTGAACACATCTTCAAAATATTTTAGTACAACATGATCCTCCAATTTTGGCACCTTATCCTTAGGTGCTTCATCCATATGGGCTGCAAATATTTTGCAACGCTTCCTATAACACTTATTTAGTTGCATTGTTGAGATTTCCCGAACAATAACTACCCTGGGAATTCCTTGGATTGCTCTCTTATTTCCTTCCTCATCCAAGCAAGTGAATGCCTTGTTATGGAAGTCTAATATGGCATGGTGTTGTTCCAACCAATCCATACCGATTAGTAAATCATATGATCCCAAAGGAAATATGTTCAAATATTCCTTGGTACTCAACCCATTCATGCCCATTGGACATGATTTAATCAACTCAACAACCTTTCTCTTGGCTCCTGTAACTAGATGCACCAGCCAAGATTTCCCATGCTTGCTTCTTGGTAATTGAAATCTTTCGACTACCTTAGGATCTATATAGCTATGAATATCCCCCGAATCAATTAAAATAGTAAAGGTATGGTTATTAATCATACCTTTGACTTCAATCATGTGTGATTAAAACTCAACTTGCTTGTTGTCCATGGATGCATGGATCCTTGGTACTCTTCTGCCCATGTCCTCAATTTTTTCTTCTTGTTGAATGTTGTGAACAGATCTCACCTTGTCCTTTCTGTGAGGGAAATATCTATACTTATGATTTCCAGTACAACCCCAACATTGCATAGGTGTCTTCCTTGGCCTTTTCCCACTTACTTCATCCATCCTGGACTCCCTCAAAATTGGCTATCCTTGAGGACTATTTCTGAAGAATGGTGTCTTTCTGCCCTTCTGCCTCTGATCCTTCTTAAACTTACTCTTTTGTTCTAAGTCTCTTTGGAAAGTAGGATTCCCCCTATGCTGATCATATAAACATTTTTTCCTTCCTTATGGTTTCTTCCTTTAGGATCATCATAATGGATTTTGTCACTGATAAAAGATCGCAACCCACTCAGATATCTTTGGATCTTGGCTGCCTCATCCTTAATGAAAGGGACATACTTCAACAGCTCTAGAAATATCCTTTCATATTCATCTATAGTCATGCTTCCCAATTTAATTTCAAAGAACTCTTTCATCTTCTTGTCATAGTATCTCTTGTTTAAGTACTTCTTTTCAAAATGTTTCTTGAATTTTTTCCATGTAACATCCTTCTGTCTGATGTGTTGCACTTGCAAAAGATGATCCCACCACAAGGATGCCTTTCCTTTCATATGAACATTGTGATTCTTCCTTCTGCATGAGAGGAATAATTATGCAATTGGAAATATTTCCTCATGCCAAGTAGCCATGTTTCATCTTTCTTGTGCTCTCCATCAAAAGTAAGAGGTTTGATATTATTCATTTCACCCTTCAGTTCATCCACTTCAGATCTCCTATGATTTCTGGTAGATGGACTTGAATTGTTGTGTGGCCTTCTTTTGGAATGCCTTCGGGAGTGTTGGTGATGTCTGTTACCACTTCCTTCTCTCCTTTTCACATCAAGGGACCTGTGGCTCCCTGATTTGTTTGATCCACTTTCCTTATCCAATTTATTTTCAATTCTTTTCAATATCTGCATCAACTTCAGATTGAAGTCTCCCTGTTGCTCCCTAGATCTCATAATCCTTTTGTTATCTTCTCGTTGAATTTGGACATCTTTTTGCAATTTTTTAATGATTTTCATCATGCTCATGTCCTTATCTATTTCTTCTCCATGCCCATTGGAGTTTTTTCCTTCAACTCCCAAATGGACATGCATTCCTCTAACCCCATCCTTCAGATTTCAAGCATCGTGTGCCTCCTCCATTTCTCTGCACTATGTAACAATTTGGTTCGGTTCTGATACTTGTTAACTCTACAAAATGTGTTGCCAACCGAATTTTTTCAGGCTATCATACTTAATAATTTTCCAGAATAAATTAAACAATATGATTGAACAAAAGAATATCAAAATCCATTTTCTACGGTCTTGGTCGATCAAGAATTCCCATGGCTCTATCTCTAATCTATTAGACATAGTGTCATTAATGTGTTTTCATTCATTTCAATCAGTATGATAGTATGCAGAGTTCATGTCAAATAAATATATGTAGTATGCCAGTACGCAGAGATTAAAAATCTCAGGAGGGTTAGCATCTGAAGATCAGAAGCTTAGAAGAGATGACACACATGAAAATCAGAAGGGAAAGATCCATATCAACGACAAGGATGGATTACAGAGAGAAAAAGGATAATTAAACGACATGTTATTCCCAATCCCACAATTAGTCTAGACCGTCATATTACAAGAGAAGGATCATTGGAGGACTAGTCAACGATTAGATCAAATCAGGACCGTTGGATATGCAAGTGCCAGATCAATGATAGGGATTGATTGCGGAGCACGAAGGGACAGTTAAAATATATGTTATTTCCAATCCTACAATTATTCTAGATCGTCAGATCTCATCGATTCAAAGATCAACGACTGCGGTTGACCCAGCAACAATCGCACAACTTCAATTGTGGAGTTTGGGCGACGAATTAAACCGCATGCAAGTTACAATTCTGCAATCCACATCGACCATTGGATCAATTTAAGTGGAAGTATAGGATAAGAGTGTTGGAAATACTAGAACAACTGAGAGGGGGGGGTGAATCAGTTGTTTATAAGCTTAAACAATTTTATACTTTTTAAATACTTATTAAGATTTCTTCATGTTTCATCAACCAATCATACAACATATGGACAGTAAGAGTAAAGATCATCAGTCACACATAAAATACACACAGAGACAGATTTTCACGAGGAAACCCATAAAGGGAGAAAACCTCTTCTTCTTCGAAATGATAG
>ML785704.1:554476-591508 GCA_009831015.1 Picea engelmannii | reverse complement strand
GATTTCGCATATCGCGAAATCGGGGTTTTTGTTGCATTGTGTTCTTTGCACTATGAACTCCCGATCCCCGAAACTCCGATGCCACCTGTCCTCTGTGCTGTCACTTGGACCCCACTAGGTGCTTATCTCCGTCGGGAAATCACATATCGGGATATCGCGATTCCTGCGGTTGTGAGTCTCTCGTCACCGAGAACTCCGAAACGCCGAATACCGACTTGTCCAGATCTCCTGCCACGTGTTCTCACAAATGGACGGTTCAAACCTCCTATCGGGAAATCACGGGTCGCGATTCCAATATACAAGAGTTCCATGTCCATGGAAACTCCGATTTTCCGATGAACTGACCTCCGACTCTCCTCCAGATGTCTGCCGCGTGTCCCTACGGTGATCACTGCTCAGTAGGACTTAACCCCTGTGCTTAACTTCTGCGCAGCTTCTGCAGATCTGACGACTATGGGTCTTTCAGGAAATTTGGATGGGATCCGATAGTCACCATCTTCCATCCTCTTCAAATCTCTCATTCTGCCATCCTCACTGTTGTCATCAATGACAAGCATCCGCATCTACTGCATTATGTGCACTAAATTTGCCAACAAAGAGAAGACAAAGACCGTCTGATACGAAGTCTCGAAGTAAATGAGGACCATCTGATCTGTTAAGAGCGCACCAAGGTAGCAGTGGTCAGTTTCGATGCTGACCACTTCAGGATAAAAGGGTTGAGAACAGGTAATATCACCCGAAGGCTAAAGTACCAAAGAAAATGTGAATCATTCGATATGAAGAAGACTTCGGGAGATATCAAGACCTTCAGATCATGTTTAGTGGAAGGACAAAGTAAGCCACAAATGTCTCGAAATAAATGTAAGTCTTCTGATCTCAGGAAACACTTGGAAGATATCCTAACCATCAAATTGAGGAAAGTATAAGGATAGGATAAGAAAGGCCAAAGGCCCAAAATCCCAAACAGTCAAATTCCCGACAACTGTTTGATAATGTTAGACCTTTTCGGGTTAAATAATGACCACTGGATGAAGTCAAGTTACTTGAGGTTTAGACTTCAGGGCATCTCACTTCGAGAGAACTAGGAAGTGGAGAAATTGAATTACCCGAAGTCCCGAAGGCCGAAGTTCCAAAGTCACAATGATAAGACATGTATCACTCACATTGAGGTCCCACATCATCAATAGTGACATCAACAACAACACATGTCGTAATCAACTAATCACAAGTCTCAAGGTCCCATAGGTACTTTAAGAATACATAAGACACAAATCTAGGTGACAGATGGAAACCAATCAGGAAGTGCCACTTCAACAAGTGACGTCAGCAAGTTACGCCACTCCGAGAGTTTTTACTTCAGGATTTTCACCACTAGAAAATGAGCTAAGTCCCGAAGTCCCAAAGTGGACATGAGTCGTCCGATCTAAAGAACACTTCAAGAGAATTCTCAACCATTGACGATTATGGACACGTGTCTGTTACTTGGCATATTTTTAAAGAGGCTGGAAGTCGCAAAGGACGAAGTCCTGAAGTACCCACAATTGTCCATCTCATCGTGATATTAATACGTGACCATTTATTTGATTAAGTGATCTAATATTCACTTGGCATAGTTCCTGGTCACCACCTATGGTCATATGGAATAAGAGAAATAAACGTAAAATATAATATGTTACTTAAGTTGATTATCCCATGGTTTTGTGTTTTCGATCATATGTAAATGGTTTGAAGGAAGCACCTCAGGAAAACTCAGTTTCTGTAGTATTTACAGAGATTTGGAATCAAGTTAAGAAGGAAATCGATCCATACCTGTGATCAATTAATGAAAAATCATTTTTCATTAAATTTAAAGGGCTTCTCCATAATATTTGGATAAATAAAAATGAAGGGGTGCGATGGTCCAAACAAAGGGACACAATGTTTCATATCTTACACTAGGTGGAAGAATATATAAACAAGAAAGAGTGGTGAGAAGAATGTGCCTCTGCAATTCAGATAAGAAGATCAAAACAAAAGAAGAGTTCAAGAAGAAGAATTGTTGGTTCTAATGGGCCTGTCAATGTCTTATTGAAGACCAGGAACATGAGAAGATAGAGAAACAGTTATGCATTATAGTATTTTATATAGAATACCTTTGTTGGAATGCAACAGATTCATTGAATATTAAATGACAGAATCCAGAGAACAAGAGATGAAGTTTGACTGCAGATAACCAGAAGACCATACAAGCAGATGATGCAACAAAGAAGTAGAAAGTACAACAGTTAATGATACTAAGAAGACTTGAAGAATTGATAGTATATCTATTTGTTTGAACATAGTACAGTAAAAGAGTTATAAGTTTTATAACCTGCATAAAGGGAGGAAGGGTGGATCAAGGGAAAACAAGTCGAATTCAAAAGGTCAAATATGATAGGACTTGTGTTAATGGATGCATGAGTCAAATTTAATGAAGAGCATAAGAGATTGAATTGCACTGTGAAATTAAGGGTGGTTGGGTGGTGCAAGGGATGGTTAGAGCCTGTAGGGGAGTAGGTGCCTCCTTGTCATTTGTAGCTGGCTAAATAGGGGGTCATAGCCTCCTTCTAGTTGTAGCTGGTAAATAAGGTGTCAAACCATCCTTATCAGTTGTAGCTGACTAAATATTGTGTCGTAGCCTCCTTCCAGTTGTAGCTGGTAAATAGGGTGTCAAAGCATCCTTTCAGTGGTAGCTGATAAACTAGGGGGTCACAACCTCATTCCAATTGTAGCTGGTAAATGGGGTGTGGAAGAATCCATCCAGTCATAGCTGAAGAAACTTGGGGATGGTCTCTCCATCAAGTTGTATCTTGAAAACAATTTTGTAAAAAGAAAAATTTATTAATGAGAAAAGAGTTGGTGGTTTTCTCTGTTGGGTTCCGCGATAAAATCCTCTGTTCATAAGGGTTTGTTGTTCATCATATATTTCTTAATTGAATAATTAATGTGTGTGCTTAATATTGAGAGAATTAATAAGAAAAAGTAGGCAATACTGATTCACCCCCCCTCTCAGTGTTGCTTGATATACCATTAATTGGTATCAAAGAAAGGTTCCTTTAAGAATAGTCTAACAAACTCAAAGGAAGATTAAATTAAGCACACATGGATGGACAAAATATTTACATTGTTAATGGAACTCCAATACCTGGAAAATAAGAATACATATTTTGGAGTACAAGAATGGAAAGTCATATGAAGGCATTGGGACTTGAATTATGGAATTCAATGATCACTGATTACTTCCCACCAAATAGAGTAAGGACTCCAGCTCAAAACAAATCCAAGAAAAGTAACTCAATGTCAATGAATACAATCCTTGATGGACTACCTGATGATGTCAAAGAGAATATAGGTGAATGTAACTCTACAAAGGAACTTTGGGACAAGATAAAAGACCTATACTAAGATGAGAAGTCAAATGAAGCATTTCAATCAGAACAAAGTTCAGTCTACAACAATTCTAGTGATGAAGATTCTTTTGAAAAATACTCAGACATTGAAGAAGATGTCAATCTTGAAGCTGAGCTTGAGTGTTCTTTCGATGAACTCGAAAAATATAAACAAAGGTGTAAATAACTAAAGGATCTCATGTTGGAGAAAAGGAGGAAACAAGGTTCAAAGAAGAAAGAACTTGAGCAAATCATAGTTGACTTTAGAATCCAAGTCCAACTGGATCAAGAGATATTGGAATCCTTGGAACAATATCTTAATAAGGGGCAACAACAGGTTGAAGAGCTCAAACAACAACAACTACAAGGTGAGGAAGAAAATCAGACCTTAAAAAGACAACTAATTTCCTCACAAGATGATCTACATAGTTCAAGACAACAAGCAACCATTAGCATGGAAGAAACCAAGAATTTAAAACAAGAAGTTGTTGGACTCAAGGATCAACTGAAGACTGTTGAAAAATTCAAGAAAGGAACTGAAGCCCTTGATAAAATTCCCAGTCGAAAAATATTTCCCTCGAACAAATATGGCCTTGGATATGACCAAGTACACATGGTTAAAGGATCAAGTACTATTACTCAGATTAATGTAGAAGATGACAAGTGTTGTGATGATAACTCCAAAGAAATAACTATGCAGGAGAAGGATGACAAGAATGAAAACTCCTATACTCCAGAACTTTCTCATCCTCCCAACAAGAGTAACCTCAAAAGAAATATAAATCACAAGCAAGAAGACCAAAAAACTCCCAAGTACAAGAGTGCATCCTATGGCTATTTTTTTTATTACGGTCACAAGGCTGTGGACTATAGAACCAAGAGACACAGGTTGAAAAAACAAGAAAACACATGCAGTTCAAGTGAAATGAAAGATCCTAAAAACAAGACTGGGCTGGGGTATGTGAAGAAAGAAAGTGCTATTTCCCCTACTTTCAATGCTAACAAAAAAGAGTTGACAAATAAATTCATTTTCAGAATATCTTCACACATGTTCGGGTTTATTGTTAGTCATGGAATAACTATGGACATAAAGCTATAAATTATAGAGCATATGGAATGAAAAACTTAAGGATTAAGAACTATAACCGTAAAGATAACCAAACAGTAAATCAAGTTAAAAGAATAAATTATAACTCCTTTGCACCTCTACAGGAAAGGAACCTAGAATGCTTCAGATGTTATAGTTATGGACATAAAGCCAGTAATTGCAGATTAATGCAAGTCTCATAAAAACCAAAGTTCATTAGAGAGCAAAAGAAGATTTGGAAAGAAAAAACATCAAAAGAGGAATGTCTTATTGCCTGGAAAGCCCAAGATAAGAAAGATGTCTGGTATGTTGATAGTGGGTGCTCAAAGCCTATGACAGGAAACAAGGAAATTTTTTTGAACTTAAAGAAATAAGAGAATACTCAACCTCTTCTATGAAACTCATCGAATAGAATAGTCCAGGAAGATGAAAGGAATATGCTCAATGAAACAAAATTATCTGATGGATATTGGAGGGAAGTTGTAAGAACAATAGTATACATGTTGAACAAAGGTCAGCTCAAGATTAATAGTAATACGACTCCTTATGAACCCTTGTTAATAAGAGATCCTTCGATAAAATACTTCAAGGTCTTTGGAAGTAAGTGTTACATCAAAAGGCTTGATGAGAATATTGAAAAATTTGATGCTAGATCTAATGAAGGTTTATTTCTTGGATATGCTTCTACCAAGAAAGCATACAGATGCTACAATATTAGGTTACATAAGATTGTTGGGAGTGCAGATATCAAGGTGGATGATTTAAAAATATAAGGATCAAACATCAAGAGACTATACTTGACAATGAATATGAAGATAAAGATGATGATGAGTCAATTGGTACACAAGCAAAAGTTGTTAATCTTAGAAAGAAGGTTGAGAAATCAAACACCCAAATCAAGTTCTTGAACAACTCCATGATCTTTGATGAGATATTGGATAGTCAGAGATCACCAAATTAAAAATCTTGGCTTGGATACAACAAGGAAGAAATTAGTACCCCTAAGAAACCCGATGCAAGTACTTCATTTGTAAAGGGTGAAGAAAGGTCTGATACAGGTCCTTCATTTATAAAAGGGGAAAGCAATTATGACGCAGGTCCTTCATGTTCAAAGAATGAAAGAAAAACTACAATATCTAGAAGATCATATCAAGGAAGAAATCCAGAAGCTACTCATATACCTCAAACCTTGGATTGTAGACATCATGGGAAAAAACAATTTGGTAGGTTCAACAAAAGTATAAGATGTTGGAAATGCAATCTTGTTGGACATATTGCTGCACATTGTGACACTATGAGATGCTACAGTTGTGGTGGATATGGTTACAAAGACCATAACTATTGGAACTAAACAAGATAATCAATGAGAAATTCTTCATACAATACGACAATAAGAGTAAAGGAAGCATGGAAGAAAAATGAAGTTGCACTAATAGAAGATCAGAGAATAAATTTAAAAAAAGATGGACATTCACAGATGTGCATAGAAAAGACTAAACAAGTGAACATGAGTGAAGTCAATTGTTGCAAAATAATTGCAGTCATGTGACAAGCATAGTATAAACTTTCTCAGATGACTTTAGAGCAATGCACAGTAGAAAAGTATCATGGATAGAGATGGATACATCTGGCTATAGATCTATGAGAATCAATGGACAGATCTAAGGGTCGTTTGAAAAATATGAGCTACAATTGCGCAGTGTTCTAGTAGGATAGGAGTATGAGCAACAACAACATTATGATATACATGAAATACTATAGAGATAACAAGAGGAGATACCTTGTGAGGAAGAGTTACACTTTTTAGAAACAAAGGGGGAGAACATTAAGAGGTAGAGAGAGTAGACTGAAAGGGGGATTTATTCAATTATGGAACCCAAAGAATGATTGTAGGGGGAGTTACCAGAGTTCAGATATTGATCAATAGAATATAGACAAACAAATCATAGGAGGAGAAGTCCTTTCCCATTGATGTCAAAGGGGGAGAGTAACTTCAGAGGATAGAAGCATCATCACACAGGTAGATTGTTTATGAAGTTGGTGTGTTGCCATCAATGAAAAAGGGTGAGATTGTTGGACATAGTGTCATTAATGTGTTTTCATTGATGTAAAATAGTATAACAATATGCAGATTTCATGTCAAATAAATATATGAAGTATGACAGTACACAGAGATTACAAATCTCAAGAGGGTTAGAGTCTGAATATCATAATCTTAGAGGAGATGATGCACATGATAATTAGAAGGGAAAGTGCCAGATCAGTGACAACGATGGATTGCAGAGAGAAAAAGGAGAATTAAACAACCTGTTATTCCCAATCCCGCAGTTAGTCTAGACCGTCAGATTACAAGAGAAGGATTGTTGGAGGACTAGTCAACGATCAGATCAAATCAAGATCATTGGATACACAAGAGCCAGATCAATGACAGGGATTGATTGAGGGCCACGAAAGGAGAATTAAGCTATACGTTATTTCCAATCCCACAATTATTCTAGATCATCAAATCTCATCGATTCAAAGATCAATGACTATGGTTGACCCACCAACAATCACACAATTTCATTTGCGGAGTTTGGGCAACGAATTAAACCACACACAAGTTACGGTTCCACAATCCACATAAACCGTTGGATAAAGTTAAGTGGAAGGATAGGATAAGCGAAGAAAAAGACCGTCTGATACAAAGTCCCAAAGCAAATGAGGACCGTATGATATAGTAGCATTGGTCAACTTCGGCGTTAACTACTTCGGGAGAAAATGGTTGAGAACAAGTAAGATCACCTGAAGGTCGAAGAACTGAAGAAAATGTGAACCATTCAATATGAGGAACACTCCAGGAGATATCAGGACCGTTAGAACATGTTTAGTGGAAGGACAAAGTAAGCCACAAATGTGTCAAAATAAATGTAAGTTGTCTGATCTGAGGAAACACTTAGGAAGATTTCTTGATCGTTAGATTGAGGAACGTAGAAGGATAGGATAAGTAAGGCCAAAGGCCCCAAATCCAGAATAGTCTAATTCCCAACAATCGTTTGATCATGTTAAACCTTTTCGGGTAAAATAATGACCATTGGATGAAGTCAAGTTACTTGAGGTTTACACTTCGGGGAATCTCACTTCGGGAGAACTAGGAAGTGGAGAAATTGAATTACCCGAAGTCCTGAAGGCCGAAGTTCTGAAGTCACAAGGATAAGACACGTATCACTCACATTGAGATCCCACATCATCAATAGTGACATCTGTAAGGAAACAAGGCGTAATTAGCTGATGACAAGTCTCAAGGTCCCATAGGTACTTTAAGCATATGTAAGCCACAGATCTAGGTGACATGTGGAAACCAGTCAGGAAATTCCATGTCAACAAGTGATGTCAACAAGTTACGTCACTCCACGATTTTTTACTTCGGGAGTTTCACAACCAAAAAATGACCTAAGTCCCGAAGTCCCGAAGTGGACATGAGTTGTACAATTTGAAGAACACCTCGGGAGCATTCTAAACCATTGAAGATTATGGACACACGTTTGTTATTTAAGATATTTTTAAAGAGGTTGGAAGTCGTGAAGGATGAAGTCCTGAAGTACCGACAGTTGTCCATCTCATCATGATATTAATACGTGATCATTGATTTCATTAAGTGATTAAGCACTCACTTGGCCTAGCGCCTGGTCACCCCCTATGGTCATATGGAATAAGAGAAATAAAGGTAAAAGATAATAAGTCGCTTAAGTTTATTAGCCCATGGTTTTTCATTGCCGTTCATATGTAAATGGTTTGAAGGAAGCGCCTCAACAGAACTCAGTTTTTGCAGTATTTGCAGAGATTTGGAATCGAGTTAAGAAGGAAATCGATCTGTACCTGTGATCGATTAATGAAAAATAATTTTTCATTAAATTGAAAGGGCTTATCGATAATATTTGGATAAATAAAAACAAATGAGATTATTGTTAAATGAAGGGGTGTGATGGTCCAAAAAAACGGACACAATGTTTCATAGCTTACACCAGTTGGAAGAATATATAAACAATAAAGAGTGGTGAGAGGAATGTTCCTTTGCAGTTTAGATAAGAAGATCAAAACAGAAGCAGAGTTTAAGAAGAAGAATTGTTGGTTCTAATGGGCCTCTCAATGTCTTATTGAATATCAAGAACACAAGAAGATAGAGCAACATATATGCATTCAAATATTTGATATAGAAGAACTTTATTGGACTGTAGCAGATTCATTGAAGATTAAATTACAGAAGCCAGAGAGCAAGAGATGACATTTGACTGCAGATAATCAGAAGACCATACAAGTAGAGGTTGCAGTAGACGAGTAGAAAGTACAATAGTTATTATTCTAAAAAGACTTGAAGAATTGATAGTATCTCTATTTGTTTGAACAGAGTATAGTAAGAGAGTTATAAGTGTTATAACCTACATAAAGAGAGGAAGAGTGGAGCAAGGGAAAACAAATCGAAGTCAAAAGGTGAAATCTGATAGGACTTGTGTTAATGGTTGCATGAGTCAAATTTAATGAATAACAAAAGAGATTAAATTGCACTATGAAATTAATGGTGGTTGGGTGGTGCAAGGGCAGGTTGGATCTTGTAGGGGAGTAGGTGCTTCCTTTTCAGTTGTAGTTGACTAAGTAAGGGTTTGTATCCTCCTTCCAGTTGTAGGTGGCAAATAGGGTGTCAAAGCATCCTTTGCAGTTGTAGCTGACTAAATAGGGGGTTGTAGCCTCCTTCCAGTTGTAGCTGTTAAATAGGGTGTCGAAACATCCTTTCAGTGGTACCTGATAAACTATGGGGTTTCAACCTCCTTCTAGTTGTAGTTGGTAAATGGGGTGTGGAAGAATCCGTTCAGTCGTAGGTGAAGAAACTTGGGGACAGTCTCTCCATCAAGTTGTATCTTGAAAATAGTTTTGTAAAAAGAACTATTTATTAATGATAAAAGAGTTGGTGGTTTTGCCTGTTGGGTTCCACGATAAAATCCTATGTTCATAAGGGTTTGTTGTTCATCATATATTGCTTAATTGAATAATTAATGTATGTGCTTAATATTGAGGGAATTAATAAGAAATAGTAGGCAATACTGATTCACCCCACCTCTCATTATTGTTGGATATCCCATCACGAGCCCTTATCTATTCTTCAATTCATGTTTAGGAGCTAGCCCCTTTTTCTTTAGCCCTTAATTCGCATGTGACCATGACTATGATCAAGTGCTAATAATTGGGTTCTTATCCAAATCCTTGGAACTTCGAGGCTACAGAGCTTCAAAGGTTTCCAAAGCACATCACAACAATATCCTGGAGTGCCGCATTGGAAAAATCATGAAGTGGGGTGGATCAATGGTCCTCGAATTCCCATCATCCAACGACCGATAATTACTATGTAATTTTGGGCTTCAGGAGCTTTGGACTGCCCATACTCTCCATCCCTCCAAAGTGCCAAGTCTCTGGACTGTTGTTGTTGTTTCTAAGTACAAAGTCATATGACACTTGGAATGCTTAGGGAAGATCCATATCGCCAAGGTTAAATCATCATTCTACGTCACATCTGATGCTTCGAAACTTCTTGTGTGACATCCCCAAAATAGATAAATTATTTTTGGAATTCAAAATTTGTTAGAAGATTATTCCGTTTTTAGTAAATTTGAATTTGGAATTTTTTTTCCATTTATTGCAATTCCGAATATCGAATTTAATAAATTGTAATTAATTATTATGATTGTTGGGCAGAGACCTGATTTGACCCAACAGTCTATTTGACTATGACACTTGTATGTAAACAAAATATTGTTTTAATTATTGCAGGAGGACAAATGGAACAACCATGTTAAATTGAGTTGACCATGACTCCATGAGTGGGGAACATGTTGGAACTACCTCTGGGCTGATTGTTACAAGTGGAAAATCAGGTATTTGGCCATTGGTAGCCCTTGAAAATTAGGGATTTAGGAAGCTGCGAAAATTCCCAAGGGAGGGAAGAAAGATCTAGGAAAAAATATTTTGGATAAATAGCATATGTGAGGAGGCAGGATGCTGCCTAGTATGTGGGAAAATAAAACTACTGTGTACTTGTTTTTATGAACATTGAATATTGAGTGTGAGGCAAGGGGAGGAATACAAAGATAGAATAACATTGCGGAAGGGGAGATTTCAAGTTCTCCCTCATGGATTCATGGTCAGTCTAGGGGGTGAACTGGGCAAGTGATTTGGCTGCACTGTTCTAAGGTTGGGAGGAGCATGGTTGTTCCCTTTTTTTTCCAGCAACCAGGTTCATATATGTACTCTCTAATTACCTTACCAAATTTTTTCCATTGAAATGATTGTATGTTTTGTTTTTCTAATTGATTACTTGTAGTCACAGGTATTAGATGGAATGAGAGAGTTGATGTAGGTTACTTGTGGAAATAATTTTGTTCATAAAAAACTACATCTACAATATCACAACAAGCTTTCTGTTATAGGAATAGTGCTATTTTATTATAATTAATGGACTAATAAAACACTTGAGTAATCTATCTGTGGTAGGAACAAAGAGTGAGTAGTGAACTACGTAGAAAAAACCACTATACATTATATAAATCGTGGCAAGGACAGGGTTAGTTTATATAAAGTGCTCAAGCAGAAACAAATACGAATTCTGGAAGTATCGATATAACATAAGTTCATATGCGGACAATGAATTCAAGTTCTGTATTATTTTCCAACCTGTACAGATCAAAAACCACAAATCAGAATGAAATTCTACTAGTATAGGAATTCACGATGGATTGATGTGACTATATGGAAGACAATCATGAATATATATATGTTATTGGATGAACTATTTCTATGGAGAATTCTTGTAGGCTCAAGTGCCACTTCATCAATTTGAAGGAGGGTATTTAGATTTTCATACTTATATCTAATTTCACTTCTGCTAGATTTAAATCTATAATCAAATAGGACTTCCTATTTGCATTTATACAACCGTTAACTAATTAAACATTTTGGTCATTTTAACCTCTACTAAGACATGTGAATACATGCATAGATATAAATTATATAACTTCTATATACAGAGAGTCAAGTCTCTTAATGTCTTTCACAGAAATTACATATATATATATATACAGACTTGTGCCTATCTTATCAAATGTTCCTATAGACATGTAACTACCACTACATGAAAGAGATACTGAATAAAGAATTGAGAAACCTCTCATCTATTCGTATTACAGTCCAATATTTATTTTCCTACAGTGTGAATGAAATTAAAAAGTACACATAATCATATCCCTATATACCGTGAGTGAAGAAGTATACAGTAAATATATTAAGTAAAACCGGAGCTAGAATCATATTTTTTCTAAGATGAAAATGAAATAAGGGATAAAATACCCTTTTATACCTACAGTCAGGAAGATACAGACTTTTTGATACTGAGTATGCATGTTAAGACGACAGTCCTGATAACCAAAATTTATGTACAGAGAAACCAGAATGGTGAATAAGACTATCCAATAGTCCTTACTTTATTGTAATTAGTTAAGGAAAGGGCCTATAAAGTAACCTCCAAAAGGAGTTATTACACATAACAAACCGCCCCGGAAAACCCAAAATGTTTTTTGGGAATTCTCCTATTTCTTTTCTAGCCATTATAGGAAATCGAACGTAATTACAAAACTGCTCTAAATCTAAATGGAAGTTGTGTCCTTCAAAGTGATTGAACTCTCGAAACGTTTATAACGGAACTCGAATACCTTTTTCTCCTTTGATAAGAACGGGTACCCATAAGTGTACACAGTCGAAATCCTGCAAGGAAGTTACAGGTTTACATTAGCATTCATTACGAAACAAATATATAGGTCAAATGATAATTTTCAACAGAACAAAGGTAATCAAAAGAGTTCAGTCTAGAATAATACTTAACTCAGGACATAAGGCAGGCCGACCCTTCTCTGCACATATCTATGGAGGTCATCCTTGAACCCAGAAGGAGTGGAAGGGGATAAGGTCCACATGATAGGTACCCTCACAGCCAAAGGGGCCCATCATCAGTGAACGATACCAATCACGAAATTTAAATTATAATTACAATGAATAAATCAAATTATACCCATAGTTAATATAAAATGTAAAAGGAATTTACAAGACCATGATAATGATAGAAGGAAACATAAATAACATAAGGAGGTCAATACAACTTAACAACATGCCTCGACTTGCTTCTATATAAATACCGTAGAGAATATCAGTGTTATACAATACAAACTATAGGATTTATTTTGTTAACAGGGTGTGGTCTTTAGAATCGGGGTAAGGGGACGGGGTGCCAGTACCTCCCAAGAAGTCGGAGATTAAGCCCATAGAAAGACTCTACCTGCCCAGAAAATAAGATTTAACTCATGACAGTTATACATAATAACTTTAATGGGAGAGTCAAGTAAGAATAAATGGGAAATCTGTGTACGAGGGTTGTTTCACTATAACAGAGAGCCGAGCCACCTTAACAACTAGAAGTATAGGGAATGAGTGATTACCAGGGAGGGTAGATGTTGATAGCAGCCACCAGTTCTCGTTACCCTTTTTTTTCGGCAGCTTGCATATGAGAGACATTACACAGATATTTTCAAGGGGATTCCATAATGAAAGAGTAAACACATTAAACACTTGATGAACCCTAACTACACGCTGTAAATTCTAAGAGTAAGAAGGATAGTTGGACCATGTGATAAGAGCCTAGTTGGCGCGTATCAATTGGATGAAAGTCACATGAGGACATCATAATTTGCATAATACAAGACTGTCATTTAATGGTAATGTAGAGTCTTAATTTCTCCTGAAAGAATACCATCTCTCCCACATCACAAAATTTACGAAATCATTTTCAATCCCTTTCACAATACGGTGAGTTGGAATACGCCATACCAACCGTTCACTATAGTTAAACCATCGTTCATTGAATTTCGTCGATGTAATGTTTAGTTAAGATCAAGTCAAGCGAGGGTAAGGGACATAGTCCTAACTCCTTTTCCCTTATATCGGTTGTATTAACTTTCCTCTAAGGACATTTAAATAGTCTAGCGTGCCAACATGGGAACCCTTCACTAAGGGAGAGAAAGGGGCTAGAAATCCTAAGCCTAGCATACTACTTTATTTATTTATATATATAAATGGGTGTGGTTTGAGTATGAAGGGAAGGATAGAACCTTGCTACTTAAATTAAGTTAGAATGGTGTGGTAGTGTCTTCACATGGCATGTAAACTACCTCACAGATATTTAGGACATGAAATAAGGAAATAAGATATTTGTATATGATCTTCTAAATTATTTAATGAAATTCAGAGATTAGTGTCCCTTATAATTTTTTTTTTATGGAAAATTATGAGGTTCATTACATATGGTATCAGAGTAAAGGTTACAACACTAGACCTGAATAGGACCACATTAGCTACTTATCATATATTTCGATTTATGCAAAACTAAAAAAATTTTACTGTTACAAACAGAAAACCTTTTCTGTCTTTTATTAATCATGGCAGCGCAGGATGACACAGAAATCAGGCTTGATGGGAATCTAGAAGAAGGGCATCTTGAAAATAGGATACATAATAGTGACGGAAACTCACCTGCCGAAGTTTGGAAACAATGAGGAATCTCATTGTCGAACTGCAAGTTTTCAAAGGCGATAATGAAAAACTAAAGAAATCACAGTAGGAACAACAGGAAATAAATGAAGTCCTGCTGCGTAGTACAGTGACAAAGAAAATACCAAAGGACGATAATAATGAAGAGGAGGTTAGTAAAAGGGCCTCCAAGAATTCTGGGCTAGAAATAGAAAAAGGGGACAGTTCGTCTAAAGGTACACCTTGAGATGAATACCAAACTAAAATAGATAGAAAAAGAAAATAAGTAGACCATCTTGAAGGAGAATTTAAGAAGACTAAACTAGCTACATTTGATGGGGAATCCAAAACAGGTGAGGAAGTTAAGGCCTGGTTATTAGATATCAAAAAATATTTCAAAATATACAACTATTCTAGCAATATGAAAGTCAGAATGGCCATTTACAACCTGAAAGGAAAGGCCAACATCTGGTGGAAAGACCTGAAGTTGGGAAAGGGCTTAAAAGAAAAACAGATGGAATGGTCTGACTTCAAGAAACAATACCTATCTGAAAGCTACTATGAAAGGAAGACGAAATAATTTTATGAGTTACAACTTGGTCAAATGACAATCGAGGATATTATAAACAAATTCCTAGAATTACTAAGGTTTGTACCATACATCCGGGAGGACAAGGTAAAAATCCAGTGATTCCTAAGCTATTTACCACAATATTACAAGGAAAGAATTGATTTTGACAACCCCAAGTCCTTGAGTGAAGTATTCAGGAAAGCAAGAATGTCCTACGATCAGTACAAACATCGGACATAGTTTCCCAAAGCTTGGAAGGATAAGAAACAAGACCGAATGAACCAGCAGAAGAAGGGATTCTATCCAGCTCCTTATCAAAATGCAACAAAAAAATTTCGTAGGAAGGATTTTCACTTCAATAACACAAGTATGCAAGGCAACAGTAAACCGGTAAATCTGGGAACTAAGAAGTTTGGGGACAGTCCCTGAGAACCATTAAAGTGATGGGAATGTGGAGATGCTCATCTAAGGAGGAATTGTCCAAGTTTAAATTCAGAAAATAGAACTACTGTACACAATTTGCAGGAAGCCACAACGGTGGGTGATGTGGGCAGAAGCATGCATCGAATAAATCCAGCTGTAGATGGTCGACAAGCGGACCACCAGTCCATGGTGGTTGAAATCGAAGGTAAAATTCATAATACCTGATTTTATGTTTTAATTGATCCTAGAGCCACGTTAAGTTATATCACTCTAGGTGTAGCAGAGTCCAATAAACTTAAGAGGATAAAACACGCAAAACCATGGCTGGTACAATTAGCAATAGGGACAAAAAGGAAAGTGGTTGATTTCATTTCTGATTTTGAATTCAGTTTAGATGGTAAAAACATAAAAACAAATCTGAACATTCTGCCACTAGGATCTTATGATGCGATTATCATAATGGATTGGTTGGAAAAGCACAAAGTAGTTCTGGATTGTTATACAAAGACACTTAATTACAAAGACGATTATCACACTACCAGAACAACCTGAGGTATACCAAAACCAGTATCAATTAGACAAGTCTCAACAATGCAATTCAAGAAATGCATAAGAAAGGGTTGCCAAGTTTACACCATCCAAGTAAGGAATCTGTTAGAAAAAGAGGATAAGCCAAAGCTAGAATATTTTGTTGTCCTACATGAATTTAGAGACATGTTTGTTGATGAGATACCAGAATTACCTCCTAGAAGGGAAATAGACTTCTCCATATACCTACTACCTGGTTCAACCCCTATCTCTAAAGCACCTTACCGAATGAGTTTACCAGAATTGAAAGAATTAAAAATACAATTACAATAATTGTTGGACAAAGAGTATATCAAACCAAGTGTTTCACCATGGGGGGCACTAGTCCTCTTTGTGAAAAAGAAATATGGTACTCTAAGAGTTTGTATCGATTATAGACAATTGAATAAAATGACTATTAAGAACAAGTACCCCTTACCGAGGATAAATGACCTGTTTGATCAGGTAGGTGGGGCCAAAATCTTTTCGAAATTAGATTTATGATCCGGTTATCATCAAGTTAGGATAAAGAATGAGGATATAATCAAAACAACTTTTCCGACAAGATATGGACACTACGAATTTGTAGTCATACCTTTCGGACTCACTAACGCACCAACCACATTTATGTGCCTGATGAATAATATTTTCATTCAATACTTAGACAAGTTCGTACTAGTATTTATCGATGATATTCTGGTGTATTCTAAAAAAGAGGAAGAACATGAAGAACACTTAAGAATAGTTCTACAAACATTGAGGAAACACAAATTGTACGCCAAATTTGATAAGTGTGACTTTTATCAAAAGAAAATACAATATCTTGGACATGTAATTTCAGCAGAAGGCATTGTCGTCGACCTTGAGAAAATAAAATCCATCATGGAATGGATGGTAGCCAAGGATGTAGTGGATATTCAGTCATTCATGGGAATCACCATATATTATTGTAGATTTATAAGGGGGTTTTCCAAGATAGCCTACCCTATCATGACTTTACAAAAGAAAGGGACCAAGTTTAACTAGTCATAGAAGTGTCAATATAGTTTTAACAAGATGAAGGAATTATTGAATACCACACTCATATTGAAGGTAGCAGACCCAGATAAAGACTTTACCATATGTGTTGATGCGAGTAAAGAAGGACTAGGTGGTGTCCTAACTCAGGAAGGACACGTGATTTTTTATTAATACTGGAAATTAAAGGAACATGAGCGAAATTATGTCACTCATGACTTAGAATTGGCAATAGTGATACATTCCTTAAAAATGTGGCAAACTACATAATGGGCATAATTTTTTTACTATTGATGGATAATAGCGGTGTGAAATATCTATTTAGCCAGCTAGATCTTAATGCAAGGTAAGCAAGGTGGCTAGCCTTTTTGAGTGAATTCCAATTCGAGGTCAGACATATCAAGGGCAAGGAAAATAAGGTAGAAGATTCTTTAAACAGAAGAGTCCATGGGTTATTTGAGATAAATATCAACAGGGTAGAAAGAAATCTGGAACAAAGAATAAGGACGACAAGCATTAACGATGAAAATTACACTAAGGTAATGGAAGAATTAAAAAACAGTATCGTAAACTCAAATAAACGAGATCTGAGTATCGACAAGAAGGGACTATTACAGTTTAAAAACATACTTTACATACCAGATTCAATAGAGTTAAAGTTAACAGTATTGGAAGAAGTGCATAAGAAACCATATTATGGCCATCGAGGATACCAGAAAACAATAACAACACTTAGAAAACTATTTTACTGGCCTAATATGAAGGGTGAAACAACATAGTACTTGGCTAGGTGCCAATATTGTCAGTAGGTTAAGGCCGAACACCAACATCCAACCAGCCTATTGCAGCCATTACCAGTGCCGGAATGGAAATGGGAGACCATATTGCTGGAATTTATAACAAGTTTGCCTAAAACTCAAAAACATAATTATTCTATTATGGTGGTAATCGATAAACTCAGTAAGTCCGCACACTTTATTCCTGTGAAATCTACTTTTAAAGCTATAAATATCGCTGAAATATTTATGAAAGAAATTTTTAGACTACATGGTGTTCCTAAAACAATGATCTCAGATAGAGACGTAAAATTTACGTCCACTTTTTGGAAAGAATTGTTTGGAGGGCTAAATATTAATTTGAATTTCAACACAAGTTACCATCCACAAATGGATGGACATACTGAATGAACAAATCATATTGTAGAAGATATGCTCCGCATGTACGTAAGAACCAAACTGAGTAAGTGGGAAGACTACCTGCACTTGGTAGATTTCGCATATAACAATGGGTACCAAAATTCGGCTAAATTGAGCCCCTTCGGGGTACTATATGATAGAAAGTGCACAATGCCAATTAGTTGGGACAATCTAGTTGAACCACTCATGGTTGGACCAAAAATGCTCCAAGAAATGGAAAGTATGGTAAGAAGGGTGCAACAAAACTTAAAAGAGGCACAGGACAAACAAAAAAGTTATGCGGACTAGAAAAGAAGACACTTGGAATTTCAAGTGGGAGATCCTGTTTACTTAAAGGTAAAATCCCAAAAGAGTTCACTAAAACTCGGGAACTGTGCCAAGTTGGCATCCAGGTTTTGTGGGCCCTTTGAGATTTTAGCTCAAATTGGATCTGTAGCTTACCAACTTGGACTTCCAGCTAATTTAATAATTCATAATGTATTTCATGTTTCCTTGTTGAAAAAGTATGTCCATGACCCTACTCATATGATTGATTGGAACTTGGTACAGGTGGAACCAGAAGGCGAGTTCCAGGTGGAACCCCTGCACATTCTGGACCAGAGAGAAATAACACTTCAGAACAGAGTCGTCGCTTAGGTAAAAGTGCAATGGAAGCACTTTAGTCCTGAGGAGGCCACTTGGGAGTTGGAGGGAGATTTGTAGAAATCTCATCCAATCCTGTTCAAAGAAAGGAACAAACACTGAGGACAATGTTTTATTGAAGGGGGAAAGGATGTGACATCCCCCCAAAAAATAAAGTATTTTTGGAATTCAAAATTTGTTAGAAAATTATTCTGTTTTTAGTAAATTCGAATTTGGAATTTTTTTTCCATTTATGGCAATTTCGAATTTCAAATTTAATAAATTGTAATTAATTATTATGACTGTTGGGAAGAGACCTGATTTGACCCAACAATATATTTGACTATGACACTTGTATGTAAAAAAAATATTTTTTTAATTATTGCAGGAGGACAAATGGAATAACCATGTTAAACTTAGCTGACCATGACTCCATGAGTGGGGAACATGTTGGAACTACCTCTGGGATGATTGTTACAAGTGGAAGATCAGGGATTTGGCCATTGGAAGACCCTGAAAAACCAGGGATTTAGGAAGCTGGGAAAATTCCCAAGGGAGGGAAGAAAGACCTAGGCAAAAACATCTTGGATAAATAACATATGTGAGGAGGTAGCACGTTGCCTAGTATGAAGGAAAATAAAACTATTGTGTACTTGTTGTTATGAACACTAAATATTGAGTGTGAGGCAAGGGGAGGACTACAGAGATAGAGTAACATTACGGAAGGGGAGATTTCAAGTTCTCCCTCATGTATTCATGGTCAGGGTAGGGGGTGAATCGGGTAAGTGATTTGGCTGCCCTGTTCTAAGGTTGGGAAGAATGTGGTTGTTCCCTTTGTTTTCTAGCAACCAGGTTCAGATAGGTACTCTCTAATTCCCTTACCGAATTTGTGCCATTGAAATGATTGTATGTGTTGTTTTTCTAATTGATTACTTGTAGTCACAGGTATTAGATGGAATTAAAGAGTTTTTGTAGGATACTTGTGGAAATAATTATGTTCATCAAAAACTACATCTACAGTATCACAACAAGCTTTCTATTATAGGAATAGTGCTATTTTATTATAATTAATGGACTGATAAAACGCTTGAGTAATCTATCTGTGGTAGGAACAAAGAGTAAGTAGTGAATTACGTAGCAAAAACCATTGTACATTATATAAATCCTGGCAAGGACAGGGTTATTTTATATAAAGTGCTCACATAGAAACAAATACGAATTCTAGAAGTATCGATCTAACATAAGTTCATATGCAGACAATGTATTCAAGTTCTGTATTATTTTCCAACCTGTACAAACAAAAAACCCCAAATCAGAACGAAATTCTACTAGTATAGGAATTCATGATAGATTTATGTGACTATATGGAGGACAACCATGAATATATATATGTTATCGGATGAACTATTTCTATGGAGAATTCTTGCAGGCTCAAGAGTCGTTTCATAAATTTGGAGGGTATTTATATTTGCATACTTATATATAATTTCTCTTTTGCTAGATTTAAATCTATACTCAAATAGGACTTCATATCTGCATTTATACAACCGTTAACTAATTAAACATTTTGGTTATTGTAACCTCTACTAAGACATGCAAATACATGCATAGATATAAGTTATATAACTTCTATATACAGAGAGTCAAGTCTCTGAATGTCTTTCACAGAAATTACATATATATATATATATATATATATATATATATATATATATATATATATATATATATATATATATATATATATATATATATATATATACAAACTTGTTCCTATCTTATCAATTGTTCCTGTAGACATGTAACTACCACTACATGAAAGAGATACTGAATAAAGAATCTGGAAACCTCTCATTTATTCGTATTACAGTCCAAGATTTATTTGCCTACAATGTGAATGAAATTAAAAAGTACACACGGTCATATCCCTATATACCGCGAGTGAAGAAGTATACAGTAAATATATTAAGTAAAACTGGACCTACAATCATATCTTTTCTAAGCCGAAAACAAAATAAGGGAGAAAATACCCTTTCATACTCTACAGTGAGGAAGATACAAACTTTTTGATACTGAGTATGCATGTTAAGAGGATAGTCCCGATAACCAAAATTTATGTACAGAGAAACCAGAATGGCGAATAAGACTATCCAAAAGTCCTTACTTTATTGTAATTATTTAAGGAAAGGGGCTGTAAAGTAACCTCCAAAAGGAGTTATTAGACATAGAAAACTGCCCCAGTAAACCTAGAATGTTTTTTGGGAATTCTCCTATTTCTTTTCTATCCATTACAGGAAATCGAACGTAACTACCAAACTGCTCTAAATCTAAATGGAAGTAATGTCCTTCAAAGTTATTGAACTCTCGAAGAGTTTATAAGGGAACTGAAATACCTTTTTCTCATTTGATAAGGAACGATACCCATAAGTGTACATGGTCAAAATCCTGCAAGGAAGCTACAGGTTTACATTAGCATTCATTGAAAAACAAATATATAAGTCGAATGATAATTTTCAACAGAACAAAGTCAATCAAAAGAGTTCATTCTAGAATAATACTTATCTCAGGCTATAAGTCAGGTCGACCCTTCTCTACACATATCTATGGAGGTCATCCTCGAACCCAAAAGGAGTGGAAGGGGACAAGGTCCACCTGATAGGTACCCTCGCAGCCAAAGGGTCCCATCATCAGTGAACGAAACCAATCAAAAAAATTAAATTATAATTACAATGAATAAATCAAATTAAGATAAAATGTAAAAGGACTTTCCCAGACCACGATAATGATAGAAGGAAACATAAATAATACAAGGAGGTCAATAAAACTTAACAACAGTCCTCAACTTACTTCTATAGAAAGACCATAGATAATATCGGTGTTATACAGTACAAACTATAAGATTTATTTTGTTTGCAGGGTATGGTCTCTAGAATAGAGGTAAGGGGAAATGGTGCTAGTACCTCCCAAGAAGTCGGAGATTAGGCCCATAGAAAGACTCTACTCACCTAGAAAAAAAGATTTAACTCATGATAGTTATACAAAATAACTTTAATGGGAGACTCAAGTAAGAATAAATGGGAAATCTGTGTACGAGGGTTCTTTCATTGTAACAAAGAGCCGAGCCACGTTAAAAACCAGAAGTATAGGGAACGAGTTCTTACTAGGGAGGGTAGATGGCGATAGCAGCTTCCGGTTCTCATTACCCTTTTTTTTCTTTAGTAGCCTGCATCTGAGATACATTACACAGAGCTTTTAGAGGGGATTCCACAATGAAAGAGTAAACACATTAAACCCTTGATGAACTGTAACTATACATTGTAAATGCTAAGAGTACGAAGGATAGATGGACCATGTGATAAGAGCAGAGTTGGCATGTCTCGATTAGATGAAAGCCTGGTGAGGACATCGTAATTCACATAATACAAGACTGTCATTTAATGGTAATGCAGAGTCTTAATTTCGCCTCACAAAAGACCATCTCTCCCACATCATGAAATTTACGAAGTCATTTTCAGTCCCTTTCACAATACGGTGAGTTGTAATACACCATACCAACCGTTCACTATAGTTAAACCATCGTTCATTGAATTTCGTCGATATAATGTTTTGTTAAGATCAAGTCAAGCAAGGGTAAGGGACATAGTCCCGAATCCTTTTCCCTTATATCTGTTGTATGAACTTTCCTCTAAGGAAATTTAAATAGTCTAGCGCGCCAACATGGGTATCCTCGACTAAGGGAGGGAAAGGGGCTAGAAATCCTAAGCCTAACATACTACATTTTTTATTTATACATATAAATGGTTGTGGTCTGAGTATGAAAGGAAGGATAGAACCTATGCTACTTAAAGTAAGTTAGACTGGTGTGGTAGTGTCTTCGCATGGCATGTAAACTACCTCACAGAGATTTAGGACAAGAAATAAGGAAATAAGATGTCTATATCTGATCTTTGAAATTATTCAATGAAATTCAGAGATTAATGTCCCTTTAGATTTTTGTTTTTAATGGAAAATTATGAGGTTCATTACATGGCTCCAAAACTTCAGGGATTTCTTCCTCCACTCCATCATGAACCATTTCTTCCCAAGTGTCAAGTCTTCAGACCTTTCTATCATATGCCACTCATCCCTTGTGACCAATGGTTGATATTAACTCCAGGCTTCGGGTCTTCAAGAGTTCTCTAGTCAATGCTAAATGTAACACCTTTCTTTTAGAGTACCAAGTTTTCAGACTTCATGATCTGGCACCACATGTCTACTGGGGTCAAGTTATCATGGGCCCGGTCTAGTTAAATTCTTCATAAATATTTTAAATACTTTATGTATCCATCAGGGACCTCACTACCCATGCTCGAGAGGAGTGCCACATGGAGAAATACTAGAAGTGGACACATGGCCCAATATGACAGGTGACACGTCTCATGTTCTAACTGGCATTTCTATCTTCAAAAGGATCTTAACTCACTCACATGTGGCACACATCCTATGTATTCATGTCATCCCTGGTGACATAAGCAAGTCACGCCACTTCGAAACTTTCAGACTTCGGGCTTCGGAAGATTTCGCAGTAGCACACTCCAATTCTCCCGAACGCTGAACTCTCGAACTTCCTTACCTTCCTAGTCCACATAGTACAACTGTCAACAATTAAGGTCGTGTCACATGGCATGGCTAGGAAATTTCTACATCCCCATAGGTGACATCATCATGCCACGCCACATTGGCTCTTTGGCTTCATGACTTCGGACTTCGGGGCTTTAGGAGATTGCACACTAGCACACTCCAATTCTCCCGAACGTCGAGCTACAAAAAAGTTGATATACCAACATGTGCCTCCTTTAATGAATGGTTTGGATCAACTACAAACTTTGGGACTATGGTAGTTTTCACCTTAGCACACTCCATTTCTCCTAAACTATCAAACTTTCAAACTGCTGTGATATCTACTACTCACAATCACTTGCACATAGATTTGATGGCTGATATTTTTTCTTCACCGCTACGCCTTACCTCTTGTTATTGAATCGATCTAACAAATCTGATCTCTCTTCGACCGATTCCAATGGGGTTCAACAGGTTTGTTTTGTCCTGTCTGTACCTATTGAAGTCACAAAGTTAGAAGGACTTGGTGGTTAACTCTCATGCACCTCTCTCTAGATATGATTGTTTTGAAGGATCCTCCCTCTCCTGAATAGATCCTACAGTCCAAATTATAAAATTTGTGGCCTAATATCACAATTGCAGTGGTATCCTTCCTCTGTAAGTTTTCTTGAATCACTATACTTCCTGAGCTTCCAAAAATAGTCCAAGTGTTCACATGGTGCCTTCCTGACACTCAAGAATGCTTTGAACTTTGAATTTGTCCCTCTCGACAACAATTCACTCTGAAACCTTCGCTTCAACTTTCACTAACATGGCCCAACCAGGCTCAGTGTTGAAACCTTGGCTCTGATACCATATTGTAACACCCCCAACCACCTATGCCTGGCCATGCTACTTCAAATAACTCTATGATACCATATTGTAACACCCTCAGCCACCTAGGTCATGCCATGCTACTCCAAATAACGCTTTGATACCATATTGTAACACCCCCCCCAGCCACCCAGGTCGGGCCATGCTATTGAGTAAACATCTTTTGTGGAAATATTCACATATAAACTTAACAGGAAATAAAAAGAGATAACATATGATATTCATATATATATATATATATATATAATCAAATTAAACGAACATCGACAATATGCTCATACACATGTTCATGCAAAAACAACTAACACATACATGCAATATATATAGGCATTACTCATCAATTATAACACATGTAGAAATACACAACATACAATGAACAAAGAATTGGTACTTATCTTTTAATTGAAGTACACCAACTTCATGCAGATCTTCCACAAACCACCCAACCTTAGAATACGCTTCTCATCACTCTCAGCAGTGGGTCACCCCCGATTTGGGACTAAAATCCACCGAGCAATGGATTCCTAGGCTAGGCAGGGACAACAAGAAGTTGCATAGTACAACAAGAAGGATTTTCTCTAAGGAGCCACTTACGCCCACAACTCATAGACTCTAATTCCCCACATGCTTGTCCCACCCAAGGAGTATACACATTCACTATCCAATAGTCCATCAACTGCTACAACTCCCTTTCCTTGGGCTTCAGCAATAGGTCGACTACTACATATCGGAAAAATTGCGACGACTACTTGCGATGAAAGTACTCTTTCGTTGCAAAATTCAAGAGAAAAAGTTCAATTTTTCAATTTTGATCTAAATCCACCCCGTATTTGTCGCTTTATCGATGGACACATACTATCATTGGTTTTGCGATGATAGTCAAGATGGTGGACTACTATCTCAATTTCAACAAACTTGTGTGTTCGTCGCAAGAGCGACACTCACTTTTGACCGTTATAACATTCTTCGCAAGCACGACGAATACACTATTATAACCATTCTTGTCTTTGGAAAAGTGACCTAAATATAACAAACAAATAGGTAAAAGAAATAAAATATTTAGGTCACGTTCGTCACAATTGCGACAATGATGGCCTAAATTGACCTATAAATATTTGACGATTTAAAGATGTTGCAACAATCTTGCTATAAAAACAACGGTTCCAAAAGGGTATTTTTGTGCGGAAGAATGTCACAGAATATAGTTAGAGGTGGGGAAAAAAGTAAAGCGGGTGAAAAGGGTGATGGTATATGTTATTTCCCTTACCAAAAATGTTGCCTCATACGTCCCATAAGAATTTTAATAGAAACAACTACAAAACATTGTAGGAAATATGGGCACATTGATGGTAGATCGAATCAATATCGTCCCATGGTAATTATCTATATATTCATTATCTTTTTTTATTATGGTAATTAGCTATATATTCATTATCTTTTTTTATTTTGTCAATTTGATGTAAAATGATATATATATATATATATATATATATATATATATATGTACATATATTGTTTGAATGTTAGTTATAGTATACACTAATTTTGCATGATTGTTTCTATTATAAAGTTAGAGTTTCCCTCTAACTTTCCACAGAATATTGCACCAAGTATTAGTAGAAATGATGTTGTACAAGTTGAGGAACATGATGACCAAGCAAATGAGGATCTCATGGAAGAAGATGACAGGACAAATCAAGTTAATGATCCCATGGAAGAAGCTGATGGGACAAATCAAATGATCCAAGATTTGTTTTCACAGCCAGATGAGGATGGGGTCAATGTTGGTATTTATGATGAACCTCTATTAGAAAAGACAAACAAACAACTTTATGAAGGATCAAGAGCAAATCTTCTCTCTGCTACATTGTTGCTAGTGAACTTAAAGGTTATGAATTATTTCTCTAACACTTGTATGGGGGGTGTTACAATATGGTATCATAGCGTTATTTCATCATAAAGGATGTCGAACACTTGTCCATCATAAATACCATCATTTTCCCCATCCTCATCCTAAGGTATATAATATGTTTCATATCATATTATACATAAATGTTTATTTTTTTCTATTTGTTTTTTGTGTTAATTAATGTGTAAAATAAGAATGCAAATTTTACGATTAATATTCTTACATTAACTAGTTATTTGTTATGTTGTAGATTGTTAGGTGAATTTTTGTTACCATCGTCAAATATTTTACCTTGCACAGATCGAGGTTTGCATGCCATTATGAAAGACATTGGAATGGATTATCAAACTATAGATGCATGTCCTAATGACCATATTATATATTATGGACAACATGCTTCGGAAACAGAATGTCTGCAATATCTTATCAATAGATATCGAACCGATCAAGTAACAAAAAGGGTGCCTCGAAAGGTTCTTCGTCATATTCCCATAATTCCATGTTTTCAACGATTGTTCAGGTGTGAAAGCATAGAACAATTTATGGATTACCATGCACATAACATAAGTGGAGATGGTGTTCTTCGAATGCTTGTCGATTGTTCTGCATTTAGGGAAATTGAGGAAAAATGGGAACATTTCAAAGATGAATGTAGTAATGTTAGGCTTTCATTTCCAGTTGACGGTGTTAATCCATTCAGAGAGCTTAGGTCTATTTACTCAGTGTGGCCTATTTTTTTTATCAACAATAACATTCCTCCTTGGATGTCAATAAATAGGGAGCACATAATGTTGACAATGATTGTTCCAGGTATTTTTTTACATTAATTTTTTGAATGTAACATTTTCATTTGTTTCAATTTTTGCATAATATCTTTTGTTTATTTATTTACTTATATATATTACATGATATCATTTCTATAGTAATTATGTGTAATTTCAAACAATTAGGTAAGTACCAGGTTAAAGATATGAATGTATATATCGAGCCTCTTATCATCGAGCTACTAAAGTTATGGGCTGGCATAACAATGTATGACATATGTAAACCAATTGGGGAGAAGAAATTTAAATTCCGTGGAATACTTTTATGGACAATTCATGATGCCCCTGGACTAACACATTTTTGTGGTATGTAGAATTCTAATATTTCTCTTTAATACTATATAATGTTTTAATGTTATCATGGTGCATGTTTAATTTTTAAATAATCTCATCGTATAATTGACATTAATCCATTTGTTGCAGTTCTTCAAACAAAGGGTAAATTTGCATGTCCATTTTGTGGCCCTAAGATGAAGTATTGTCATTCAAATTTTTTTATGAGTATAGGCACCTGCTTCCCAAGAACCATAGGTAATCGTACTACTGAAAAACATCTTTTCAATGGGAAAGAAGAGATTGTTTTAAAACCATGAATAGTGACACCTCACCTATGGAGGTTGGAATATAATAGAAATCGTCAAGGTACTCAATTTCATAATGTATCATAGATCATGTAATGTTTTGAATGTTTATTTTAATCATTGATTTTATTTTACCGTATTTGATAATTATTTTTGTGATTTCTTTTATGCTTCATGAAGGACACAATCATCATGAAGGTAGTAATAATGGTCTTCCACGAGGAATGAAATGTTATCACGCTTAATTCATGAGGTTTCCTACTATGAGGAGATAAAAATAGCTCATTTGTTTGATACAATGCATATCGGAAAGAATGTGACTTAAACGTTATGGCGAATCATAGATGGTAGGAGGGACAAAGAAAAAATTGTCAAAATTTGTATTGACATTCAGGAAGCCAATCATGCAATGTGAAGTGTGATCCGATATTCAAATAGATCATATGGAGTACTAGACCAAAATAACCTTCCATGGTTATTAACAGAGCAACAAAGCAATGATGTAAAAGAGGTCATTCAAAGAATTAAATTTCCCACGGTTTTTTCTTCAAACATAAATAATATCTTAATGAAGAAAGGTGAATTTGGTGGGGTAAAAACATATGATTGGCATACTTTCATTAAGGTAATAATTTTGGTATAAATATTTTTATATATTGGCCTTATACATCTTTTATTTTTATATTTTTTTCTTATCTACTTTGGTCGAAACAAATAACGATTCATTTTTTTGTTACAATATGTTCTACCACTATCTCTCCCAAACTACTTTGACAACAATGTCAAACAAGTTATATATGATTTTGGAAAATACATGAGGTAAGTAGTTGTGATTTATATGCAAAATGTTCTTTCAAATTATTGTTGTACTTAATGACATGTGGGTAAAATCATGAAGATGGGTAACACTTTTTCTTGTTTTATGACAATTGTTTTTGTAATTTTAATAGGTTCTTCAACTTCCGGTAAACAAAAGTATTTTTTTTATTTAGAATTTTACTTTATTGTAAAAACAAAACTTGTGAATAATTTTGTTAACTTCCTATTGACTATTTTTCAATTTTTTTTTATTGAGATTTGATATGTCAAATTTGCAATTGTTTGACAGTATGTTCCTTAAAAATGAAGGGAAAGATAATGAGTTATTTTTTCCCACAACAATGTATCCATTATTAAACTTGTGTTTTTGACAAATGAAATATATTGCAGCAATCTACAGAGAATTTATTTTCTGATGACTATAGTTTTGAATCTAACGGATGAATATTATAATTTCTAGAATTTTTTGATGTTGACCAATCTGAAAAAGTTATAGATTTTAAACACATGTTTTCCTCCACCATGTATCTATCTTAATTTTTACTTAAAAGTAAAATCTAAAAATACCCTTTTGAAGAGAAAAATTTAAGGACTATGAATATAAATTGTCCATAATTTTCTACTGTGCATTTTTAGAGATATGGATTTTTCATTTCACTGAATCATAATCTTACCTAAAACTATTATGCAGTTATTTTTTTATAAAATTAATTAAAATTAGCTAAAAACAATGAAAATGAAAACAAATTATACCTGATGAAAGTAGATTGAATTTTAAAAATGTTAGTATCAATTTTGAAACTAAATTCTGAGTATTTGTAGGAGTCCTCTACCTCCAAATATGAAGTAAGATGGAGAGAATTTGCAGTTTCCTGCAAACATTCCCATTTTTAGGTTTTCAGATGAAATATTATTTCGGTCGAAACCTAGTTTTTAACGGAATCCGTTAAAAATAAACATTTCGGTTGAAAAGTCTTTCGGCCGAAATATGCTTACCATAGGAAAACAATTCATCCAAAAAACATTGCACATGAATTTCTAGGGCACCGTTAAATTTGACGTGCAAAGTTTTGACCGAAAAAATTCCTAGCAACATGTTTTTGGCCAAAAAATTGCCGCTAGGAATTTTGGAGACCCGATTGTCACGAAAGTGTTATCCATTTTCATGATTTAATCCACATGTTTTACTTGTAATGTAATATATTATATTATGTTATGTTGAAACATGTTATTTTCTTGTGTCATGATCTCATGTAGATGGTTTTCATTGAAAACAATCCATGAAGATGATATAAAGTATTGGAAGAGAGAAATTCCTCATCTAATTTGTGAAATGCAAAAGTAGATACCTCCAACATTTTTCAATGCACAAGAACACTACCTCATACACCAAGTTGAGGAGATTGAAATTTGTGGACCTATTCACATAAGCTCAATGTGGATGGTGGAGAGGCACTTGAAATCATTGAAGGTGTTGGTTAGACAAAGAGAACGTTCTGAGGGTTCTATGGTGGAGGAATATATGGTATATCAATCCATGGTGTATATTAGTCAATATATTCCTAAATTAGAAGCCCCAACTATGCATGCAATGGATCACATTTGGGATGTGAAATCCATCAAGGAATTTGAAGATCAGGATTATCTGTTGGGGCAAGGTAGAATTAAAAAATTAGAGGTAATATATTAATAATTGTGAAAATTTATATAATAATACATACAAAATTTCTTTTTTTGTGTATATGATCATACTCATTAATATATTAATATAATTTGTAATGATTAACAAACTCCTTTCCAATGTTCCCCTGGTCAATGATTCTATTCTTTTTTATTTTGAGGGCCTTAATATTCTTCAAAAATTCCTTGGAAGTCAGAGATTTGAAAAATCTCATAGTAGGCTTCTCACATGTCTTAATCCAATGGAACCCAACTTTGATTTGGGACCCCCTTATTTTATATGTCTCATCAACCTTTAGTGCTTGTCATTTTTTGGTCAGTTTTTATTCACTGAAGGGATAAACTGAGGCATTATTGAAACTTCCTCGAGCTATTAAAATATTTCCTTTTTTTTTTATTCTTCTAAATGTCACCAAATATCTACCATAACATCTGAGAAAGGCAGTGATTTTTCTAATGGAATATTCCCACCAAAGAATTCAACCATTATCCACTCGGGAACTTGGACTTAGGTTCCATTTTATTTTGATAGCTTCAACACATGATTTGTGCTTCAAATTAGAGATGTTCAACTTGAATTAAGAGTTCAACAACTTGGGCTTTCAAATCCATAGCAAATCGAGAAAAATATCAACTAGTGATTAGATAAGGTGATATATCCCACTACCTAAACTAACCATATTCTATCATGGTGAATGAAGAAGAATAATTTATGCTTTATATAATATTTTCAAAACCTACTTGTTTGTTTTTTTGGAATATACCAACTGAACCAAAGCCCCGGTGAATTTTTTGACATAATTTGGCCAAATTACTCAAAGTGTTGAATAACGTTTAAACCTAGTAACTCTAACTCTTATAAACACAAAAATCAATTCCATAAGAAAAATATCTTACTCTCTAAACCATGGATTTGTGATAGGGGTTAGTAATCCCCCAAAAATTCCATGATAGTATCTTCATTGGAAACCTTCAAAAACAATTACCTCCTTGCTTTTCCACTCAAAAAGTGTCAAACAGGTTTTGAGGATTCACAATATGCATATGGGGTGATAAATAATCAATAAAAATCATTTTTATTGGCTTCTTATGAGAGTCACTACACATGGATGTTTGAAAATAAACCAAATTTTGGGGTGGATAACTCCCCCCACTACCCTATTGAACAACGAGTTAGGAAGTGCTAGGTTGGTCCCCAGACACACCAAGACTAGAAAGCTTCTCTTGGATCAAACCTAGGATGGATATGTAAATAATCTATTCTTCTAAGCTATAAGCAAGAGGTGTTTTACAAATGGAAAATATTGTTGATATTGTTACATATCATGAATGGTATGTATTTCTCAATAATTTTTATTTTTTTAACTATTATTTTTTATATGAAATTATATTCATAATGTGTGATGTTAATTGTATGGTTATTCATTATAGGAACTATCATTATTTTTTTATCGATAACCCTATCGAATATGGTCTCCAACCACTTGAGAAGGGGACTTGTTCTTTTTCTTTTTTCCATGAATAATGGAGATCATACTATGTTTCAAATTCTTGTAAAAAAAGACAATAACAAAGTTGTTGTCAGATTATTTGCCTCTAGGGAATATGGAAGTAAGGATGTAATAGGGTCTTCTTATATTGGCATTTTGTAGCCACATCAAGAATCATCGCAACATTTAGCTTATCTCATACAAAGTGTAAAATCACTTAAAATCTTAAAATACAATACACAGTAACACATGTGTGGAGATTCCATGTTCATGAGAAAGTTGGGGAAAAGGTCGAACTTATTGTTCTGTATTCGAAACATCCTAGGATTGTGGAGAAGAATGATTCATTGGATTTCACTGTGGAAGGATATAAACATCTTAATAAGGTTGTTCTCTATACATGGAAACCATTTCTCGATTGGTTCTAGCCAACTTCATATTCATGTCAACAATTAGTACAACTTACTAGTAAATGGTGAGTGGGACAAAATTCATTTTTTTTTATTTGTAAAATAGCATATAACCTCTTCTTTTTGTATATTTATCTTGGTAAACCCACCATTTGGATCATGTGCATTATTTTTATGGATCAGGATTGAGGATTGGATTACCCAATTTGGAGTTGTATATAATAACCTTTGAATTTACTGTTGTGTATTCTATACATCCTAGGATTATGAAGAAGAAGAATTCATTGGAGTTCACTGTATAAGGATATAAAAATACTAATAAGGTTTTTTTCTATACATGGAAAACATTTCTAGATTGCTTCTAGCTAACTTCATATTCAAGTCAACAATTAGTACAACTTGCTAGTAAACAGTGAGTGGGACAAAATTCAATTTTTGTTATTTGTACAATATCATAAAATCTCTTGCTTTTGTAGATTTATCTTGGGATACCCACCAAAAGGATCATGCACATTATTGTTATGGATTAGGATTGACGATTGGAGTACCCAATTTGGAGTTGTATACAATAACCTTTACATTCAAAATTTGTTATTGGTATATGAAGATCATAGTCATTTTGTTCACTTACTTGAGATATGTGTTTCTGTATTTCTAGTTGTATTGGCATTGCTATATGTATTATGCTATTTAATTCTAGAAATGGGAAAACTACCTTAACAATCCTTCTTGTATCATCATAAACTTAATCCTATGTGTACATATGACATTGAGTCCTTGTTGGAATTACAAGTTAAATTATAAACTCATTTAGTTACAAAATGCACAGTATATATCCCTAATTTTATAAAGACTTGATAAAATGAAACCCCTTCCCTAAATATGCACACCTAAAGGGTTGGTATGCAAAGTTGACATGCCATATTCCAAGGAACATCATTTCACATGCTTAGAATGCATGCAAAGTGCTCAAAATGCTGAGTGTTTACTTAAAAAACTTAATTCTATGGGTAAAAAAAGGTACCCAAAACAATATGACATGGCTATGTAAAATGCATCCCAAACCTCACAAATGCACTCTAGATGAAATATGAAAATATCTAGATGTACTATCTTAGATGGCAAACCATCCTACATTTTCAGAATTAACACTATAGTTCCTAAATACACTATATAGAGATGACAAAATGAATATTTCCTTGTTTTTGTCAATTCAAGAACTGCACACACGTTTTTAGAAAAATAAAATAAAATAAAATTAAAATTAAATTAAAATAAAAAAAATGCACACCCAAGAAAAATATGCATGCCATGTATGAAATAAAGAATGAAAATGATGTATTGTAATGTTCTCAATCTTCCCACATGCTTAGATTTCATTTCATTGACCTAAAAATGTATGTTGTTCCAAAATGAAAAATATTTTGCTAGTAACAAGAAATATAGTCCAGCAATAGAAAAATGAATGCCCCAGTATGCACCAACATTTTGATGTAGGATCATCCATGGCTTAGGCCACAATCCTCCACAAACCAAAATATTTGTTTTTTTGCATTTCGATTTAGGCTTGTATTGTGATCTTCTTTGTTTAGCATAAGTTGCCAACAACATTGGTTGTTGAGGTCTAGCATGAAATCCAACCATATGGAGAGGTCCATGATATATTAATACATAATTTCCATATTTCATGTCCTAATTTGGATGCATTTTCTAGCCCCTCTGTGCATTTTCATAACAAATGATGCATTTCTAGAGCTAGTGAAAAACATGTATATCAAATGAAATGCATATTAAATGATTAATAATTTGTATATGGAGAATATTTTTGAGAACTTGATCATATGGGGTTGTAGTCCACTTGAGATAATTCATTCATAAACCGTCATATTTCACCATAGGTGATTGTGTAATGTCAGGTCTGCATCTTTCTAAGCCACTCTGACTTGATTTGTCCTTCAATGTAATGTGGCAATTTTGTGGTATTTTTGCACAACAATAACATTTTTTATTTAAAGTGGAAATATAACAATGTATATATATCAAGAATGTTCTAAGGAACACTAAGAAATTTGCAAATCAATATTTTAAACTTTAAAAATCTTAGGCATGCATTTTGGTAGAAACAAGTTAAAACATGCAAAAACAATGAAATAGCTAAATTGGCAAATTGACAACATGCACCTAGAAATTAGTTTTGAAAATATGTGACATGCATTTTGTAGGAAATGTCAATTCATCCATGTTGTTTTTTATTCTACATGGAAATCATTTAAGAGTGTCCTATGTGCATTTTTCTAACCCCTCTTGGGATGAATTGAACTCTGTTTATTTTACCAAATTTCAAATTTGAACAACAATGAGCATTTTTATCAACTAGAATGCATTTTTAAGCTTATGGAAAGATATGTTATGGATGGTGGCATGTCTTTCATGCCTCAAAAACCTTCAAAAGTGAATTTCTAATGCAAGGAGTGAATTTTATTTATATTATGCATGTATTCTACTTTTCACTATGAAGAGAAATGACGTAACCAGTTATAGATTGATCCATTTTGGGCCTCTAGCTACCATGAAGTTCCCCAATATTGTGAGTAATATCAAAGATACAATCTAGGTCATGGATTTAGCCCAATATCCTTCTATGAAGAAAAATGACAACACACCTCATATTTGAAAAAATGGAGGTTCAAATTCTTCCAAAAGACTACATCCATGACTATTGGATCCTACAAACTAAGGAACACATTACAAAGAAAATCAAACAATAATAACAAGAAAAATAAAAAATTAAAAAATACATTTTTTTAACGAGTGAAAGAATATTAAAAGAAACCCCAGAAGATAGGTATTTTCATACATCATTGGCATTGTTCCTTCATGAATATACTAATGTATTGTTTCATGTGTATCTATCACCATGCCTACATCATTAGAAATATAGCTATTCTCTTTTCTTTTTTTCTATTGTTCATATATTTTGATGTCATTTGTTATCCCATTTTTATCTTTTGAACACATGTTCAAGAATGTTTCCATGTCTAGTATGGCTTGAAAAAGGGTTATCATTAAAAATATGTATAATATATTGTACTTCATGTGCAACTTCAATGACCCCAATTATTTAGATCCATATGCCACATTGACACCAAATATCACCTCTAAAGGGCCTATGTGGTGGTTTGAGGACTTGTTTATGGCCCCTGAGATGTGGAAGTTTCATTTATATGCTATGGTATTTGTTTTCCTTTATTCACCATGGTCAAGGCCCCTAGACCCATCCCTAGAGCACAAAACCTCAAAAATGACACCCATAACCTACTCAGAGGCCAAAGGCCCCCTTCATAGGGAATATGCATGGCGGTTTAATACCTCATTAATGGGCATGGGATAAATAATTTGTATTATATAGGCTTGGGATAATAATTTATATTATATAATATATATTAATTTAATTAAAAACAAATAATAACAAAACATAAAAAAATATACAAAACAAAAAAAATAAAAACAAAAAACAAAATATATTATATAATATATATTAATTATATATTAAATAAACTAAAAACAAACAATAATAAAATAATATTAAAAAAAATAAAATTCAAAACTCATAACACAACATTCATCCCCGCTCCCATTCCATTCACCTCGTTCCCATTCCATTCAGACTGCAACAACCACAAACAGAAGCCAACGTACCCCACACCCATTCCATTCACGCCAACAACCACATAGACCATCCATTAAACCTTGTGCAGGAGTGGAGACAACAACCCTAGGGGCACGAGCTCAACCATAGCCGACGAAATCCCACATTTAGGAGTGGAGACATTCACAGATGAAAAGAAATGTTCCCTATCCCGTGCCCAAACCCATGCAGGATTCAAGATATTCAGGGTCGGGTCGCAGCTTCCATTTGGACATCGACGGAGGCAGAGGAGCCCCATCCGTCCAAACTCTAAAAATGGTAATGGATTTGATCCTGTAATTGCTGCTAAAATGCTAAAAAAGGTTTAGAATGTCATTAAGTGGTATTTGCGTTTCATTTAAGAGTTTGTGTGGTTCTCTCCCTCCCGAGTGGGTTTGATAGCTCTGTGTGGTTCCCAAAAATTAATTTTGAACTGATATCCTAGCACTCCAAAACCACAAAAAATTGAAACCTGGGATAATACCTTCCAAACCCTATATTTCTATATTTCTAAAAGTTGAAATTTCAATGGTGCTTTGGATATCACAATGGTACTTTGTCTATCAGATTCAATTTCTAAACTAGCCTATTTGATAGCAATATTGTTTCATAATCTCAATAACCAAAATGCATCTTTGATAAAAAAAACTGCAACAACATAGCATGCCTTTGAACTATAGGAGGAAATGACGGTTTGTTTCTTACTCATCGACCTCACTAATCATTGGAACAAATAAAATATATTTTCACTTGTGGACATTTTCGTGTCCACATCTCCAACCCAATATTCATCGAAAAACCCATGTAAGTCAAAACTATCATTACCTTGATCTTGATGACTAAGACACAGACGTTGGTTCGTTATACATACGATAATATTATTTTAACAACCATCCAATGTTCCTTTATTGGATCAAACATAAATATGCTCCCTATTCCCACTAAAGAAGGTGGAATTCATTCTCACATGACCTCAAGAGGGTTGATCCTCATTTCCCTAGTAACTTGCAAGCCTCCATGTTTAGGGACCAATTGTGCAAGATTCATTGAGGAGGGTCAATATCAATTAGATATAGCTTAGGTTCAAGCCCCCTCTCCTTTTTCACCCTACAACAATAGTATTCTTGGATGAAGATAAGGAAAGGGAAGACTAGAAAAAGGTGTAGAAAGATCTTCGGTACCATGGAAATGGTGACACTAGCCAATTTGTGGCATATGATTTGAAGAAGGATTGTAGAGATTAGCAATAGTTAATTAGTAAGAGAGGAAGTAGCAGTAGATACATCATCATTTTTGTTTTCAAAAGGGTGTGAAAAAAATTAATTTGGGAGGTGATGGCGGGCCTCCCAATTGTACTATCACAAGGCCCATTTTTAAGATATGTTGATCATCTTTGTACTCTATAAGACCTCTATTGACCATGATTAATATACTTGTGTTGGGTTTTGTGTAATTTATTGATTATGAAATGATTTGGATGATTGAGTGGCTGTTGTATCCTATTTTGTTAAGCCCTAATATTGACTCATTACCTCTTAATTGGGGCATATTAGATTAGTAATGCTATTTTATTTATGTCGGCTTTAGGCCATTAGTTGTAATTTAGATTAGTAATGTTATTTTAATTATGTTGGCTTTAAGCCATTATACCTCCTAGTCTCCTATAT
>ML785704.1:529981-548963 GCA_009831015.1 Picea engelmannii | reverse complement strand
TCTCAAGGGGAGGGGCATGTTAAGCCCTAATATTGGCTCATTACCTCTTAATTGGGGCATATTAGATTAGTAATGTTATTTTATTTATGTCGGCTTTAGGCCATTAGTTGTAATTTAGATTAGTAATGTTATTTTAATTATGTTGGCTTTAAGCCATTATACCTCCTAGTCTCCTATATATACCAAGGAGACATTTTCATTTTGAATCATCTTATACTTGAACATTTAAGTGGGGTAAAAGGAGGTTTCCCCCTCGAAGAGGCTTATTATCTGAAATTATCTCTTTTCAAGGCGTTGAGTACTTTTCTTGAGGTTTTTCTATGCTATATTGATGTTTGGTTCTTAACATATTTTAGATATGATTTTGATGATTTCATGCATGCCTAAGGCACCACTAACATAGGGTTCAATAAGGTTGAAGTTCAAGGATGCCCTTCACCAAAATTGCATGAGAGAAAATGGGGATTGTTTCCCCCTCATCAACCTCCAAGGATTTAAAATCCTACAATCACCCAAGGAACCTAATCCATCGTCATATCCATTTAAATCAATAAATGGGAGAGGATAACCTACAAAAAAATAGGTCCCTAGAACATGCAACTATGCAAGTTGAGCAACTATTCACCCATGCAACTTGAGAAACTTGATATTGAGCTTACTTATGAAAATTATGCAACTTATGCAGCTATGCAATTTTATGCAACTTTATGCAACTATGCAACTTATGCAACAAGACTTTGATGATATTCTAACTTGATATTGAGCTTACTAAGGAACACAACACCATTTCATCTAATATCTCATTAATGAATGGAATAGGGAACTTCTCCTTGATGGTGATTTTATGAAGTTCTCTATGCAACTATACAATGAACAACTTGATATTGAATTTACTTATGCAACTTATGCCATAACGCCAATGCCAACTTATGCCATAACTTTATATTGAGCTTACTATGGAACCCAATGCCATAAGTTATGGAAGACTAAGTCATTGGAATTTATGGAAGACTAATTCATTAGCATTTATGAAGACCGAGGTCTAAACAAGTCCACACATACCTACTAATTTCATAAATACGAATGCACACATTTATGACTTGTGAGCTAAATAATATCGCAAAACTTCATTTTTTTTGGATTGGTTAATTTCTATAGATTATTTATTCCAAGATTCTCTCACTTGACCAGATAACTTAACCAAATCGTAAGAGGGAATTTGAGGAAACAAGGCTTCATCATCTAGACCAAGGTGCAACAACATGTTTTTGAAGAAGTGAATGTGTTGAAGCTATGCACTACACATATGTTCACCATATCCATAAGAATATGATGGTTCCTTTTCCATCCCCATGCTAACATATTCACCTCATTTCTTCAACGGTGCCTTTCAGCTAGAATCAATGGCACATGCCCTCACTAATATCACCTTACAATTAATATTAGTGCCTTCAATGGTTCCTTTTAAAAATATTGATAATATCACCTCACCATCATCAATTCCTTTGATGGTTCCTTTTAACATCATCACTTCATGTCTTCATTCATGTCACCTCACGATAATTCCACCTCTAATTCCCTCACTAGTTGTAGGCTAGCATTTCCAAATTTCACCCTCCCTCTTAATATTTGTTTCCTCTCACCTCACTTTACTTCACTAGTTCAACCATAGTGCGGTATCCTCTCACCTCCTATCTCCTCTCTCTTTCACCTTTGCTTGAATGTTGTGCTCTCACAAAAATTTGAAATCCTTATGTGACACTCCTCTTATGAAACAAGGATTTGTATCATTTTTTCTTTATTACATTGTTATCTTCAGTGTTTTATGCAAAACATATGTTCACAACATGTGGGTTCATAATTAAAAACCCCCCTTTATGAATGAATTACGTGATAAATTCTTGGTCAACAAGGTGAAGCCCCCGTGACCCTTATGAGTATTCAATATGTGTATGGTAGTCTCTATAATCATAAAAGTTTACTATGTTAGAAATGATGACATTTGATTCAATGTTATATAGGTGTACTAAGTGAACTATGAAATTTGCATGGTATTTTTAAAATTTGGGTCATTTTGCTTCCATTTATCCAGATAATTAACTCATACTTTTTGTCATTAGTAGTATTGCACACATAGTAATCTATCAATAAATTATTTCTTTACTTAAAACCTGTTGCTCCTTCCCATAGCTAGTTTTCATCGAAGTTGAAATTATTGCATTTCATTTTCCTCTTGCATGGTTTGAAGAGACGAGTCAAAAAGCCATCAGTTTCATGACCACTCCTTTGAGTAACAACAACCTAAAATCAAGTGCTAATTAAAATTTATCTAGCAACTTTTCTAGGGATATTCAAACCCATCTTAGCTTATGTGTAGATCTTTGGAATAGGATTGTGAGAATAAATTTCCAAAGCTTCTAAACAAACATAAAGCCTTGAGTTAGGGAGTGAAAACCAATTGCTATGTCACTGACTTTGGGAAGCCCTTCTAACACAAGGGTCAATAACGAGGTCGCATTGGGGCCCTCATAGTAATCAACCCTTCTTTGTTGGTCTTTGTGTCGACTGTCGACTGTCACCCCTTTGCTTTGGTACCATAGAGGCCATAATATTTTAGATTTCCTACACAAGGTGACAACACAAGGAAGGTGGTGTTGTACCTGGGATCGACGTTGGCTAGACTCACTCGGAATCCTCGGAGGGTTTCCCACTACTCATTGAGGTAACTTGCACCAGGGCATTAGTTTGTTAAGTAGGCTATCAACGTAACATTCCCACCCACCGAAACTCATCCTCTTCACGCATTGATTCAACGATGTTGGATTCCATCACCAACTAGCGCTTCTTTGTGAGAAGGTTTGTTTGCATGCTTGAATCCTAGATTCATTAGCGTGTGTTGTTTGCATGCTTGAATCCTAGATTCATTGAGTTTGTGTCTAATGGCATCAGTTCTGGGTTAATTCCTCATTTGATCAATACAAAATATGGATACCATTAAAATAAAAGGGAATAAAGAGGTAACAAATAAATCATACCTAACTTACGTCTTATAAGACTAACAAAGAAACCTTTTCGAGTTCCATGAGATGTTGCAAGCTTGTTTAGGCATGGACTAGGTGACCACGTTGTCCATCCCCTCTCGAGGCATGGTTTCGTAAATTGGACCCCTAAATCCAAATGTTGGATTGCTTCTTACTGATCAAAGCACTAGTTATCGAAATCCATGAAAAAAACAACTTTTGAGGGGTTGGAATCGAGAGTGAGGGGTGCTCTAGCCACAATCCTATGCCAGGAATCCAACAGAGATGACAGTTCCTTAATCCGAGTCTCGGTTTTTGTTTTATGCCCAGTTGCAAGTCGCATCCCAAACCATTTCAGAGACTCTTGGTTAATTCCCTCTCATGCCATAAAAGACTAACAAAGCAACATTTTTGAGTTCTGTGAGATGCTGGAAGCTTGTTTAGGAATGGAATAGGTGACCAAATTATCCATCCTCTCTCAAGGAATTGTTTCGTAAATTTTACCCTTAATCCAAATTATGTTGCATTGCTTCAAACTGAGAAAAACACTAATTGTCGAAATCAATGATTAAATAAACCTTTGAGGCATGGCACCCGTGAGTGAGGGGTTCTCTAGATGAAATACTATCCCAAGAATCCATCTGAGTCGACAGTTCCTCAATTTGAGTCTCGATATTCGTTATATTCCTAGTTGCAAGTCACATCCCAAACCATTTTGGGGACTCTTGGCCAATTGCTCTTGAGGGCATAAAAACCTCACGGAGAAACATTTTTGAGTTCCGTGAGATGTTTCAAGATTGTTTAGGTGTGGACTAGGTGACTATATTTTCCATCCACTCTTGAGGCACAATTTCATAAATTGGACCCCTTAATCCAAATGTTGGTTTGGTTCAAACTGAGAAAAACACTGCTTCTCGAAATCAATGAGTAAAGAAACTTCTGAGGAGTGGAACCCGGGAGTGATGGCTTCTCTAGATGAAATCCTATCCCAGGAATCCATTGGATTCGAAGGTTCCTCAATATGAGTCTCGTTTTTTGTTTTATTCCTAGTTGCAAGTCGCATCCCAAACCATTTCGGGGACTCTTGGCAATTCCTCCTCAGGGCATAAAAGCCTAATGGAGCATCATTTTTGAGATCCATGAGATTTTTCATGCTTGTTTAGGCATGGAATAGGTGACCACATTTTCCATCCACTTCTGAGGCATGCTTTCATAAATTGGACCCCTAAATCCAGATGTTGCATTGATTCTTACTGAGAAAAGCACTAGTTATCGAAATTGATGAAAAAAACAACTTCCGAGGGGTTGGAACTGGGAGTGACGGGTGCTCTAGCTAAAATAATATGCTAGGAATCCAATAGAGATGATGGTTCCTCAAACGAGTCTCGGTTTGTTTTTTATGCCCAGTTGCAAGTCACATCCCAAACCATTTTGGGGACTCTTGGCCAATTCCCGCTCAAGGCATAAAAGACTAACATAGCAACATTTTTGAGTTCCATGAGATCCTGCAAGATTGTTTAGGCATGGAATAGGTAACCAAATGATCCATCCACTCTTGAGGAATTGTTTCGTAAATTTGACCCTTAATCCAAATGTTGCATTGCTTCAAACTGAGAAAAACACTAGTTGTCGAAATCAATGATTAAAGAAACTTTTGAGGCATGGCACCCATGACTGAGGGGTTTTATAGATGCAATCCTATCCCAGGAATCCATTGGAGTTGATGGTTCCTCAATCCTATTCTTGATATTTGTTATACGCCCAGTTTCAAGTCGTATCCCAAACCATTTCGGGGATACTTCGCCAATTGCTCCTAAGGGCATAAAAACCTAATGGAGCAACATTTTTGAGTTCCGTGAGATGCTGCAAGATTTTTTAGGAATGAATTAGGTGACTATATTTTCCATCCACTCCTGAGGCATAGTTTCATAAATTAGACCCCTTAATCCAAATGTTGGTTTGCTTCAAACTGAGAAAAACAATAGTTCTCGAAATCAAAGAGTAAAGAAAATTCTGAGGCATGGCACCTGGGATTGAGGGGTGCTCTAGCTGAAATCCTATCCCAAGAATCCATCGGAGTCGATGTTTACTCAATACTATTCTTGGTTTTCATTTTATTCCTAGTTGCAACTCGCATCCCAAACCATCTCGGCGACTCTTGGCAATTCATCCTCGAGGCATAAAAGCCTAACAAAGCATCATTTTTGAGCTGTATGATATTATACATGCTTGTTTAGGCATGGAATAGGTGACCACATTGTCCATCCATTTTCGAGGAATGGTTTCGTAAATTGGACCCCTAAATCCAAATGTTGCATTGCTTCTTACTGAGCAAAGCACTAGTTATTGAAATCGATGAAGAAAACAACTTCTGAGGGGTTGAAATCGGGAGTGAGGAGTGATCTAGCCAAAATCCTATGCCAGGAATCTAACAAAGATGACGGTTCCTCAAATTGAGTCTTGGTTTTCATTTTATGCAAAGTTTCAAGTCACATCCCAAACCATTTCAGGGACTCTTGGCCAATTCCCGCTTAGGGCATAAAAGACTAATGGAGAAACATTGTTGATTTCCATGAGATGCTGCAAGATTGTTTAGGCATGGAATAGGTGACCAAATTATCCATCCTCTCTGGAGGCATGGTTTCATAAATTGGACCCCTTAATCCAAATATTGCATTGCTTAAAACTTAGCAAAACACTAATTCTCAAAATCAATGAGTAAAGCAACTTCCGAGGCATGGCACCCGGGAGTGAGGGGTGCTCTAGATGAAATCTTATCCAAGTAATACATTTAAGTGGATGGTTCCTCAATCCAAGTCTCAATATTCATTTTATGCCCAGTTGAAAGTTGCATCCCAAACCATTTCGGGGACTCTTGGCCAATTTCTCTCGATGGCATAAAAACTAACTAACAAAAGACTGCACCAATTTCAACTGCACATTGAGTTTAACAACCACTACTTCCTACATAAAAATGTGGGTTTCACTATTGTTAACCATCGCCATAACTAACTTATTCTTCAACTTGGATTGAACAAAACTAATATTTGTATAGTTATACTCTTGGCTTGAACAAAACTAATATTTGTATAGTTCTACTGTTGTATTGAACAAAACTAATATTTGTATAGTGCTACTCTTGGCTTTCCTTAGACATATTTCCAACTAAAGCACCCAAGATTGGCAACACACCAACTGATGGTTGGATTTCTTACTCCATAGCATTGACCCTCATCTTCAATGGACATTTCTTATAATAATTCTAATTTTCACAAATCCAACAAACAACAACCTTACTACTATTTGTTTCTTAGATCCATATGATAAATTTATCATGTCCTTAGTGTTATCACATTAATATGTCCAAAATCAAGAGGGATAACAAATTAAATTAGGTGGTTGACCACTAATATTGGTAATTTCACCCTAGTCTAATTGTGCATCCAAAACTAAAGATATAAAAATTTTATTTAGAACTTTGAATATAGAAAAAAAAGTTCATAAATTAGAACTAGGATGATGATGGAATACTAACTAACAACACGTGCACATGCAATTGAAGGTACAACCAAATAGGTACCTGTCAAATATTTCTTTGCCGAGTGAGGAAAGATTAGGATAAATAGAGGCCTGAAATGTGACTGCATCTAGTAGATATGATAAGCAAACAAGGACCAAAGGTGAAAAAGTCAGAATAAAATTTTGTAGATGCATGGAATTTTTTCTTGCCGAAGGAGGATCATGCTCTTATGATGATGAGATCATAAGATACATAGATGTTCCAATCAAGTATAAGAATTTGGTGAAACAAGGGGTACCTAAGGAAGTACCTGCAATAGATGTTGACTTCGTTGTCAACAATAGGACATATCGCATTGCGCCATCCTCCCTGCATGGCTTGGGGCTATTTTCCATGGTTGGAATAATTGTAAAATACAATAAAGTAATTGAATTGATGGACTATGTCTGACCGTGTTACAATTATAACGATTGGATGCGGTTGGTCTGGTACATGCGAAGTATGCAAAGACATGCAATTGCTGAAAATTATATACAACTAATAAACAAGAAAAAAAATAAGGGAGAGACTATCTATATTGATGGAAGGCCTAAAGCTTCCAAAAATATCGAAGGGTTTATAAACAACACATGACCCGGGACAACAAACAAACAAATGAATTGCATATATGAGGGACGTGAAGATAATCGGGTAGTCCTGTGCGCAATAGAAAAGATAGCTCCCGGGGAAGATTTATTAGTGGATTACCATTTGAATTGAATAGAAACATTGACTAATAGTGTGCATGTTCTTATGCAACACCTCTTTAATAAACCACTACATATTGCATTATATTTTTTTATTATCTTTAACATTGTTGTAAATATTATCTTTAACATTGTTTTTTTGTTATCATTGTCAATTTTTTAAATATTTGGGGGTTCTAATTATATTATAATGTGGCAGGATGACCATGGAAAAGGGCCAGCCGCAGAACATGCAAATGATTATCAATTTCCACTTTCATTTTACGTTGTTTTTATTATTTTCTTATATAATTTTATTGAAATAACATTGTTTTTGTTGAAATTATATGTAGTCCGCAGGCCATGTTGATCATGATTCTGCCGATGAGGAGGGGTTTTATTCATCCTCTGATCCGATGGTCTTGATAAAAAAAATATCATTAAAGATAACAAGGAACTTGCTAGCTTCTTAGATTGTCCAGATTAAACTCCCGACGTCAAATAAAATATCAAGCTCCTTATGTCATAACTTAACACATATAAGGTAATAACCATAATTTAAAGTGTTTCTTTTTAATGTACTCATATGTTCAATTATGATACTTTGTTCTTTAACTTTTACATTATCTGACGATTTTTTTTTATTTTTTATATAAAGACATTTTTGGAGCCTGTTCAGCCTGGTGTTGGTAGTAGTGGCACTACAAAGACGCTGTAGAGTCCTGATGCAGGAAATCAAACAACTGCTAGAGTACTATTTACTTCTCCATCTTCCACACCTAATTTATATAGGAGCCATGACACACACCTACAGACATCCACACCTCGATCAGAGTCTAGAGATGGTGGTAGAGATGAGGATCATGGTGATGTGGTTGAGATGGATGCATTTCCTAGAGATAGACGTGTGACAAGCACGGGGACCCTTCTGTGCACATTTTTGGTCGACGATAATGGACTTCCATTAAAACAATCAAGACTCCCGGGTAGTTTTAATTCATATTTTAACTGTTTAATGTTGTCCTTCTCATATATAAATCATCTAGATTATTAATTTTAAATTAATGATCATATTGATTTGTGTGTAGGAAACGACCTTTTTTATAGGCACCTAGAGAGCAAGGCCTTGTTGATTTTTGGGGAAACCTTACGCATGAGGTGGAATTGCCAGAATTCCAACCTCAAAAAAGAACTTACGGATTATCTTGAAGGCCTCTTTGGAGTAGACACGTTCAATAAAAAAGAGGTCACCTCTGCAGCGGGTGAATATTTAAAATATACGTGGGATGTTTATAGATGAAGCTTGGCAAGAAATCCTAGGTATGATAATCCTCCCTCAATTCCAGAGAGGGAGTGAAAGGAGATCATTGATGATGCAAAAGAGAAGATTTTGAAAAAAATAGGAGAACAAATAACTAGTAAACCAAGGTGAATTACAATATTTTGATTTCAATACCAGCTTTATTTTTCTTTAGATCTAAATAAAAGTGTGGTTATATATAACATACTTGAAAATTTTGATGATAGGTTTCCTGACACTTCAAAGGAAACCAAAGCAAGGATTGCCAAACATGGCCAACACAAGCTAGGATAGGGCGGTTACTCAAGGTTACAGTCACGAATCGTAAGTACCCAAACATATTAATAATATTATTTGTATCAGCTTACAACTTTCAGGTAATTGCAGCCAAAAAAATTAAAAAACCATACCCTTATGCAATGCAGGGTGACGACTTCGGAACTGAAACCACGGAGGAAGACCTCCAACTTGGTTACAAGTACAGTTATAAAGCTGTGGTTGATCATAGGAAAATCATGGAGTAGAACCCAAGATCCAATTTGAGAGATAAGGTAAATAAAAATTAGTCCACATTAACCTTTCATTACTTATAAAATACGTAAATGTTTGATATCATCCATAATTTAATGTCTTACTTTGCTTTAATCAGGGGAGAAGCACTATCAACAAAACCATTAGTACTGGACAATAGAGCATTGATAGTGCAACACAGCCATAAGATCATGGTGCTCCCCAGCAGCCCCATACCAGTGAGGTGTAGCCCCAAGATGTTCCTGTGACCGAGGCCCACGATGGTAAAATGTTTATATATTAATCATATACTTAATAATTTTGTACTTATAAATTTTGATGTTTCAATGGAATATAATGTCATAGTTGATCCTCCTCAACCTAAATATTAGGTGAACAGGCCGACATCCATTCCAACAATGCCGACTAGAGGACCAGGTAAATAATTACATTGCAGAGTTTTTTTTTAATATTAATGAACTACTTCAATGCTATTTAAAATTTGGCCATATAAATTTAATATTTATTTTTTTTGTAGGTGATGGCCCCTCACAGCAGCATCCACGCTGTGGGTAAGAGACCATACATACTCAGTGTGAAAGGGCCGAAACAACATCAACTACTGAAGAGCACCCAGTAAACGAAGACATGGATGTGGATGAATTACTTAAGACCTGGAAAGAACAAAATAAGACTAAAAGAAATTCATGATGTCATGTAATAATTTTATAATACAATTAGATGTACATTATATAGCTGAACATGTAATGATGCATATAATGCATTGACATTATGGGTACTTTTTCATCTAATAATATACACATGGCTATTTCTATGGCTTGCATATATATGTGGATGTAATTTTATTATACACTTAATGATAATTTCATCTTCTCTTATAAGACTTGGTATATATTGATTCAATACCCCTTGATTCAAGATGTGAGAATGCAAGAAAGACCAGGGGGCTTGTGCTTGGGCTATGGAGTCTAGGTAAAAAATAGAACTTGAATATGAAATATCAAACTTCCAAAATCTTGTGACATGATATATGCAACTTTGAAAGTCTTGTGGCATGTGACATGTGGCAAGCATCTTTTTCCAAGCAATGTGCAAACTTTAAACTTGTTGCAACATGCAAAAATAAATTTTTGGGAAGATGCAATAAATATAAGTTTTAAGGATTAAACATGAGGGGTTGGAAATGGCCATGAAAAACATTTTATAATATTTTTTCAGAGCATTACCCTTCTTTTCACTGCGTCTTTTCATTGTGTCTCACATGACAAAGAAACAAAATCACATTGCCATTGTCAATTTATAGGTGGAGGATTATTCAAGGTTTCAAGGCTTTCTTCATATTTTCCTACTTTAATCCGCTGATGGTCATGTTAATCCATATATAGGTCCATGATATAAACACTTATTGTTATAATGTTGACATAAATTCCAATCTTCACTTTGTCGATTAGAGGGCACAATTTTGGCAACAATTCATGTTTTTAGTTCCATGATTTTTTTTTTCTTCAACAACATTAAGGATTAAACATGAGGGGTTGGAAATGGCGATGTCAAACATTTACTCTTTCACACATTTTCATCATCTCAATCTTCATGTATACAATATGTGGAGGGTTATTCAAGGTTTCAATACTTTCTTCATATTTTCATACTTTATTCTTCTCATGGTCATGTTAATCCATATAACAGTTCATGATATAAGCACTCATTGTTCTAATGCTGACATAAATTCAAATATTCACTTTGTTGATTAGAGGGCAGAATTATGGAAACAATGAGAGAGTTTTGACCATATGTCAACTAATTTGTCCCTTTAAAAAAACTTCATTGATGTGCAAGGGAGAATTGTGTCTATGAGAGGTCCTACATGAAAGTAAAAGAGTTCAATATGTAAAAGAGGTCCTACATATTGAAATATTGATAATTATTTCATCAAAGTGTCCTACATATTGAAATACAAATTTGGTGGACCCAACAAACAATTTATTTACCACACCGCCTTTCGCACAAAATGACACTTCCATCAACAAAGAAATAGATGGGATAGTATGTTGAAGTCATTGAGGCAACACAATGGACTCGACAATTGACTAGGATGGAAATCCATGAAAGCATCCAGAGGCAAGCCCTATTAGGGAGCCACAATAATCCTTGAAACTCCAAAATAGAATGGAGAAGGCTTTGTTTTCCAGTGCCTCTCACAATGAGCTTAAAAAAACTTACAACTTGTCTTTTTTGTAATATATGTTATTACATATATGTGTAGTAGAACATATATGTATGTTTTATTACACATATATGTAATGAAATATATACATTATTACACACACACACACACACACACACACTATAACACATCAAATATGTTATTATATCCTAACTCCATATTACAATACTTGACCCACATCCACCTGCAAAGATAACAATAGACTAAACCCTATAACAATAGAGATTTGGGACGCATTTGGATGAGGAGTATGAATTGAGACCCAATTGGCCCACTTACTTAAGTCATTATATAAATAATAACATGAAGAGAAAACATTATTAACCCCATAAACACTTAACAATCAAGTGTTTTTATAACATATTGTATTTGTAGATGATCCCTTGCTAAGTTGAAATCCTGCAATACGATTTGAACTTAGCCTCATTGTTAATTTTTATTGCACATGTAACCAAAGTATACCAATGCAAAGTTCCTTTGGTTATCTTGGATGACACCATCATTTATTATCAATTGCTATGAAGCACCATCAAAGTGTAGGTTATGCCAAGTAGGTTTTGGTGTTTTATAGTATATTGATGATGTCTTAGTGGTGCTTTTATCATTGTCATTAGAAACATTTTAGGGTGGGGTTACTAATACTAAAGGACTTCATTTATATATGAACTAGGTTATAGTCATATAATGACGATGATACTTAAGATGATCATGATGGAAATGCCCCTCTTAATAATTAAATACAATATTTTGAATGTTTGGAACTCTTAGGTGGTTATGGTACCTTAGACAAGTTCAATTTTCATTTTCATTTATAATAAGCATGCAATATTTGGTGAGGGGGATCAAAATCCTAGGATGTATTGCTTCAAGGATTTACAAGGAAAATTTATACCACAATGAATTAAGGGTTCCACTTGTGTTATTTATGGTAGGTTTTGACTCATTCATTGATAAATCACAATTTGATTGATTCAAATAAACAACCTTAAAAAGAACATGAATTAGGTTTGATCTTATGATATGTACATGAACATCATAAATTCATATCTCACCTTTAAATATATAACAAATACTTATTCAGGTAAATCATATAAATTTACTATGGGATTCTAAAAAGGCATATCACTTGCCTTCCCCTACTCACCTACTAGGAAAGTCAAGGTAAAGGAGAAGTACCCTAATGTACCTTATCTTCTACTAGGTTATCACCAAAACCTTACTATGAAATAATCACCAAAAACTTAACTCACATACCTTCCTTATAGATATCCTAACCTTCCTTAGTTACTTAAAGTATTTATATGGTTCCTTAACCTAATTTCTAGTCTAATAACCCTTATTAGGTATAATGGAAGGGGGTTACCCTATTATAACCTAGTCTCAGTTGCACTTACAAGTAAGCCTCCCTCTTAACACATATATCTCTTTTTCTGTCCAGCATTATTTTGGCTCATTTAATTATTTTATTATATGAGGTATCACACAAAATTATGATGGATATATCCTTCTATTTAAAGCCTTGACATTACCTCCTATGTGTTATCCAAAACGCTATCCAGGACTATCATAAAACTACAGAAGTATTCCACTATCAATGGTTATTAAAGTGTTGATGTCTTGGAATGTTTTTATGACACCTTGTTTTCCACATCCCAAAGAAGACAAAATATGATAAGGAATTCCAAAAGACCTTGTAATTAGTCCAACCGGTCCCTCCTTTCACTATTGTATGAAGGTTTGTTAACCATATTTTGTTGTGGTGTTTGCATGTATTTTGGCTTGGTTGGTTGACCACAATACATTCCTACCCTAACCACCCCAAAAAATATACCCAAACAGTGCAACATTTATATTGATTTCTAGTTGAGAGGGTCGATTCATGCTACAATCATGGTTACAAAGAATTGATCTATATTGTATGATGAGAAACATATTAATTTCTGAGTGTTGATAAATGAATGATAAGTTTGGTTAATGATATAATTTTTATGCCTTGACATATAATAATTAAATTTGCTAATCTAGTAGCATTGTATTTCTTCTAAAGTTATTACATTGAACTCGTTGCCTTATTCTCTCTTTACAATTATAGTGACACTTCATGTGTTTCATGGCATATACCTATTGAATGGATGAAAACTTATATTGGTTATGAAATTGTTACAATGATGATCTATTTCATTGCTATCATAAAGACCCAATTGCATGCTTAATTTTTTCATAAATACTTGTTCATGCTTCACTTCTTGCACATATGAAATTTGCTAAATGACGACTATCTTGTGAATGAATATGTACTTTTTGCTTAGAAATTTTCACCTTGAACATTGTATATTGCTTCATCACTAATTATGAGTAATGGTGCATTGGTGTGTTGTGTTTAATAAAGTAAGTGTTTTCCTTCCAAGCATTCATTGAGCATTTTATTTTCTTAGTTTTCTTGAAGCATCAGTTTAGAGAAGTCAACCCAAGTCAAACAAATTCCTTTTCCTCACCTCCCTAGAAATGCAATTATAGGACTTAGTATTATCCCCCTAGGAAAACCCTCAAGTTAGAAACCATGGCATTGCCCAACTAGATTCCCACAAGCTTTTGATTTAGAATGATATTTCTAAATATTCCCAATAAATGGAATGGCCCTTCATTTTAAAGATTCCCACAAGATTTGGAATGTGGATAATATTCAAATATTAATAAAACCAACTGTGATTAAAATCCATGAATGCATATAGAGACAAACCTTCTTAGGGAGCCATAAAAATCCTAATAATTCTGAGTAGAATAGAAAATCCTTTGTTTTTCAATGCCTCTCGTGATGAGCTTAGCCAACCTTACAACTTATATGTTTAGTAAAGATCACACATATAAATATATTTGATATGTATATGTTATCTATTTTAATAACATATCCATATCAAATATATATTGTTACACATATATCTTTTGGTTGACTCATTGAATTTCTCCTATGCCAAACATTCATCAAAATATGTTCTTTTCACTATGTTAAGGGATTCTACAACTAGAACTTGTCTTTATTGGAAAAGATATATTCTCTATATGTCTTAGTATAACCATAAAAAAACCCAATTTTATGGATAATTCTTCCTCCTAGGTTAGTGCCCCCCTTGAATGTGAAAATAAGACCTTCTGACACTCCATATTTGTACTCTTGAAATCAAAACTAGATGGTGCTTGATCACATGCAGAGCGATCTACCCATACCATATTTATTTTAGAGAATTTCTCTTTGTGAAATGTTTTCAAGAATATAATAATGAACTTCATAGCCTATAATATTCTTCCAATAAAAGCCCCCTTTCCTCAAAAATAAAATATTACTTTTTTTGCTCAAAAATATATATATTTTTTAAATAAATCATTTTCATCGCAATTTCGATGCACTATAGAAATCATGCGACTATTTTTCTATACAAACCATGCAAGTGTTCATCCAAATTTCGAAGCACTATATAAATCCTACGATGATTTTTCTATACAAACCATGAAAGTGTTCATCTCAATTGCGACGAACCATAGAAATCCTACGAAAAATTCGTTATAGAAATCACGACAGTTTTCGTCTCACTTGCGAAGACTAGAACAAATCCTGCGATGAATTTTCCATACAAATCATGATAGTTTTCATCTCAATTGCATCAACCGATACAAATTTTGTGATGAACTTGTTCTACAAACCAAGGAAATTGTATAGCAATATCGTTGCTATATACCCTGTGTTCTTCACAATCGCGATGAACTCTTCGAAATTTGATTTGTCACAATTTTTTCACTTACTTTGCCTATATTGTCGAGTGTGTGACGATTTCCCTACTATGTCACTCTTTCGACGAATTATTTACTTAGTCGTATTGGCAACGATATATATATATATATATATATATATATATATATATATTTGCAATTGTGGCAACTTCCCTGCTGTCGTCCCTCTTGCGACGTTAATCAAGGTTCGTCACACATGCCACATCACATGAAATGATTTTTGGGAGACTCAAGATTCGTCGCGATATCCACGACATAATGTCGCAAGAGCGTTGAAATAATCATCGCAAAATGACACAAATTTTCTCTGTAGATGCTACTGGACTCCCTCTAAGAGAACTAACTTCCTCAACACACTCTCTCACTTGGAGAGAGTTGCTCACAGGCCTAAAAACCTGCTTCTTCTATTCATAGGCATGACAACCCGCTTCTTCACTCCTGCTCCTCCACACATGGGCATGGTGATGGAAACAACATAAATTTGATGTGGGAAACGGTAGAAACACGACAAAATGTAGGAAACTCGCAGGGTAGAGGTGTCACAAGCGTATCAACTCAGGTTTTTTGCAGAGGTTATAGGTCTTGGCATTAAAAAATGGTGAGTTGTCTCAATGTCTTCTTGTTCAGTTCATCCGTGAGTCGGGGTAATGGATGGCCAGCATGGTCACAAAATCGTTTGAGTCGAGAGAAGGGTGAGAATGGTTCGAATTCTCAGCATGGTTCAGAATGGTGAGAATTCCCCCCCATAAATATTCATGCATTTTGGATGACACTTGGCTCTCCAGGAGCACATTATCCCCACTTGGAACTAGTTCCACTCCCTAAGGGAATTTAGGATAAATTAATATATTTTTTACAGATTTTTAGAATAATAATAGATTATTCTACTAGGCTCTTAAGCTTAGGCTCTTAGTCTCTACTCTTAGCCTCCTCCCTTTCCCAACCTAGTGGAGTTCATTCCCCAATACACTTTCTTCATGGTCGGTATACACACAACGATGTTGTTATATTAATAATATGGATATTTACATGTACAAAACATGCCCCTGACCTTTAACACCTACGCTCCTGGTATAATCAACGCATAAGCCTACCAACTTATAAATACTCAACTCACCAGCCTACAAAACATGTTACATTCGTAATTACAACTAAGGCTCGTCCTTGGGGTATTACATCAATAGACTCCCATCTTTAATTTATTTCTTGTGGAAACAACCTCTTGATAATCTATGTTGTCTTGGAGCAAAGAGTTCCTCTCTTTGTCAAATTGAATTTATAAACAAGTATGTCAACATCATTTAATTTTAAGAGGTTAGTACAACGATGAGTTGTATTTTGACACTTTATTTTTCTCTTTCTATTGACATGTTTCTCAACCACTATCTATGTCTTGTACACACCATTGAATGGGTGTGTACTTGTTGCATACCAATGCACTTCAATTGGAATAAAATCATCATTTTCTTTCTCAATATTTATGACCTTTCATATCCAGAATGGATAACCATGTGGATCTTCGGTCGCCAAAACTGCAATCATTCTACCCTCCTTAAAAGCTTGTATTGAACCCCTGTAAAGGTGTTCCATGGCTTCACGTTGTGCACGTGACCTTCACGAACCAATATACATTTTTATTTCCTTTACTTGTGTAAACTCAATAACACCTTGAGATTCTTGTTGAACTTCAACAATGTTTGTTTATTTAGATTCATTTGGCATATTTTGTGTCCAACGAAATGAAGTACTCAACATTTTATCTTCATTTGTTGAGCTTGAAATTATGTCACTTTGACTATTGAAAAAAGACTCCCACAAAAGAAAATCAACAACATAAAAGTTGTTAAGCCCTAATATTGGCTCATTACCCCTTAATTGGGGCATATTATATTAGTAATGTTATTTTATTTATGTTTTTTTAGGCCATTAGTTGTAATTATACATCCTAGTCTCCTATATATACCAAGGAGACATTTTCATTTTGAATAATCTTGTACTTGAACATTTAAGTGGGGTAAAAGGAGGTTGCCCCCTTGAAGAGGCTTATTATCTGAAATTATCTCTTTTTCAAGGTGTTGAGTACTTTTTCTGAGGTTTTTCTATGCTATATTGATATTTGGTTCTTAACATATGGTATCAGAGCTCAAGGTCTTGGGGTTTCGCTGCTACATCCGAGACACCTTGGCATTTTTGCTATAAATATTTTTCTACAATGTTTCGGAAGGAACGACGTGGAGGATATTTAGTAGACGGATCAAGGTATGTTGGTTTCAAAATTAATCTCCTGAGGCCTTATACTTTCAGAGATACAACCTGTACAAGATAGGGTTCTAGAATCATACTGAAATGAGTCATTGCGGAATTTTCTCTATAAAAATTGTTCTGTAACATTTCAGACCCTGAAATCTGGAGGATATTTACATAAATTAGTAAGGTATCTATGGTAAACATTTAAGCTTCTGGGTCATCTTAAATTTGTAGATACACTTTGTGTAAGATAGGGTATCTGACTAGTCCTATTGACTAGTCTCAAGAAGGTGTTCTATGTAAAACAATCATAACTTCTTCCTTGAGTATCCAAATTGGGTGGGACTGGTTTCATTGGATTATGGTCAGTTTGTAGTATTTTTGGTGTGAGTTTCAGAATTTTATATCAATTATTTTTTGTGGGGCATGCTATACAAGTGAGATCTCCTGGAAAAGACAAAAATCGGCAAGTTGTGGGGAAGTTACCGTAAATTCCACTTGGCACATCCAATTTTGATCAGACCTATGGCATTGTAGAGAAGAAATATTAAAAACTACATAAAATAAATTTTCATACCCATAAGGGTCAAAACTTGGGAGATACAATAGAAGAAATATTGTCTAGCAGAACCACCTCAAAATCAAGGTTCAAAAGTGATACTTGGTCAACATGCCACCCAAAAAGGGAACTTCTACACCAAATAAGCCTCCAGAAAATACTACTTGGACTCTTGATGAAGGTGAAGAAATGTGTAGGGACATAAATGATTTACAAAATAAGATAGTAACAAAGGATGAACTACAAGAGATGATGGAGGGTTTAAAAGGGGAGATCATGGAAGTATTGAAAAATTTCGTAACAAAGAAGACACCTGAAAGTGAAAATGCATCCCATGAAATTCATGATGAGGACACAAGGAAGTTGAATCAAGAATGGAGAAACTCCAACTTTGGTTTGAATATCAACCACGTTCCTAAGATTGATATGAGGAAGTTTGATGGCAAGGACCCAATCACATAGATACTTCAGATGGACCAATTCTTTGATATCCATAATGTGCCACATACACAAAAGGTATGAATTGCTTCTTTATATTTAGAACCTAATGAATTTGTATGGTATCGATGGCTTTGTTCTCACAAATCACTCGTCACTTGGACAATTTTCACAGAAGAAATGATAGCACACTATGAGGATACAAGGAGCAATACCTTCTTTAGCCAATTTATAAATCTCAAGTAAAAGGGTTCATTTACCGAGCACATTGAGAAATTCCAAAGATTGAATATAAAGGTAATCGATATTCTAGATGAGCACTTGATTGATGTATTCATAGGAACTTTAAAGGATAACATTCAGCATGAGGTTTGCCTTTGGGAACCCAAATCATTGGAGAATGCATTTAAGGTGGCAAGAAATGTTGAAAGTAAAAATATGGGTATGGCTACTAGAAGGACCAATCCTAACATCTATAGAGAGAAAAATGCTCCTTCTTCTAAAACACCTCAACCTACAAGGTTGACACCTCAACAATTGGAGGAAAGAAAAGCAAAAGGTTTATTCTTTAATTGTGACATCAAGTACAGTAAGGGACATAAGTGTGGTGAGAAGAAATTATTCTACAT
>ML785704.1:502317-517504 GCA_009831015.1 Picea engelmannii | reverse complement strand
GCATGGTGTATTGTGGTGTATTGGTGTAACTCTTATACTATTGTTCATTGCTCATTGGATATAATTGAATGGTTTAAGTATAAGCTGAAAAAGGTTTTTAAATTGTACTTGATACTGATTCACCCCCCTCTCAGTATCAACATTGGTTGTGGTAGAGTAAGACATTTTTCTTCTAAGTGTCCTTTCAATAAGAATTCTGATGGTGAAGAACAAAGCAATATCTAAAGAGTAAAGAATACAAGAACAAGTATAAGAAGTATTTTCAAAGAAAATCATATAAAAAGAAAAGTCTATTTATTAAAGATGTTAATGACTCTTCAGAATCAGATGAAAGTGATGTTAGCTCAAATATAAGATTCTTTATGGCTATAGAAAATCAAAATGATAAAGTTAACGAAGAAGAAGAAGGTGGATTTGATTTGGAAGTTGAGGTTGTAAGTGCTTTGACTGAACTTAGAAAGGTAAGAAGAGAATGTAAACATTTCAAAGAAGAAATTAAGAATCTTTAAAATGAGATAAAAAAATCTAACAAGTTGATAGAAAGCACTCAAACTATGATAATTGATTTAAAGTTAAAAACAGAAGAAGCTAGAGTAACTGAGGAAGCACTAAAAAAATTTCTTGTAGAAAAGGAAATGGAAAATGATGGTCTAAAACTTGAAGTTGTCTCATTAAGAAAGAAGGTACAAGAAAATAACATGGATGATAGCTCAAGGATTTTGAAACAGATTATTATTAATGAAAGACCAACAAATGACAAAACTGGAATTGGTTATAAATTTGAGGTTACTAATGCAAGTACTAGTACAAGTTTTGAAAAAGCAGGTACAGAACATACAAATGTGAAAAACACTAGAAAGAAGATGGAATCAGTCAAGCAAGAAGGAAATCAGACTTCAAAAGTACATAGAAGAAGCTATGAAAGGAACCAGAACATGTTTGATGGCTATTGTTTCTTTTGTTACAAGTATGGACATAAAGCTACTTTTTGCAATGCCTTTTCAAGAAACATAATTGCACATGATAGTCATGACAAATCTAGGTTTGATTATGGAAGAAGGCATGATATAACCATTCAAAATAGTGTGAACAATTCCTATAAAAGATTTGATGTTTTAAGTTTTGAGGGTGAATGTCAGAGTTGTAATAATTTTTTACATGTGTCAATAAACTGTCCAATGAACTTTCAGAAATTTGTTGAACCTAATTACGCTAATCTGAAAGCTAGATGGTGGAAAACGAAAAGTGAGCATTTAGAATCTGAAAAATGCACTCTATTTTTACAGGCTGGTCATAAAGTGAAATGGTGTGTGGATAGAGGATGTTCAAAACATATTATAGGCAGAAAACAAAATTTTGTTACATTAGATGAAGGAAAAGAAGGTACAATCACTTTTAGTAATGAACAATCAACTAGGATAATTGGAAGAGGAATTGTGTGTCTGAATAACAAGAATATTATGGCTGAAAATGTCTTGCTAGTTGAGGATATGGAACACAATTTATTGAGTGTAAGTCAAACTTGTGATAAAGGGAATTATATGATTTTTTATTCTAAAAATTGTCAAATCAGAGATGTCAAAACAAATAGGTTAGTTGGAACAGCTACAAGAACACCGAACAACATTTACATACTAGATGAGAAAAAGGAAAATTGTTATCTTGGGAATGAAGATGAAAGTTGGTTGTGGCACAAAAGGCTTGGGAATATTAAATTTGAAAATCTGTTTCAGTTAAACAAAAAGGAAACTATAAAATATTTGTCTATCATGAAGAATATTACCAATTCTATTTGCAAATAGTGTCAACATGGTAAACAATCTAGAGTTAGGTTTAAGACCAAAGAACACTCTACAACAAAACCTTTGGAAATAGTACACGTTGATGTTTGTGGACCTATGAGGACAACATGATTAAATGGTCAAATATATTTTATGTTATTTGTCGATGACTTTACTCGGATGACTTGGATGTTTTTGTTGAAAAAGAAGTCTGAAACATTCAATTGTTTTCAAATTTTCAAAGAATTGACTGAAATTGAAATTGACATGAAAATTAAATGCTTAAGATCAGATAATGGGGGAAAGTTTGTTTCTAAAGAATTCAATAAGTATTGTGATGATAATGGCATCAAAAGACATTTTTATGTTACTGAAACACCTCAACAAAATGGTGTTGTTGAAAGGAAAAATAGGATTGTTATGGAGATGGAAAGAACAATGATAAATGAATCTAAACTAAGTAACATACTTTGGCCTCAAGCTTTCCATATTGTTGTTCTTATTCTAAATAGAATATTGGTGAGAAATAACTATGACAAAACACCTTATCAGTTATGGAAAGGTAGGCCAGCAAGTGTAAAACACTTTAGAAACTTTGGTAGTAAGTGTTACATAAAGAAAGTTGATAAAAATATGGGAAAGTTGGATTCTAGAAATGATGAAGGTATTTTAGTTGGATATTCATGCTCAAGAAAAGGTTATAAGTGCTACAATTTCAGATTGAAGAAAGTTGTTGAAGACATAGATGTTAAATTTGATGAATCTTCATTTTTAAAATCCAAAATTGAACAGAAAGATCATCAGACATATGAAATATATGACAAACTGAAAATGGAAGAAGAATCAAGTGACATAGAGGAAACTAAATCAACTAACAATGAAAATATGATTCCTAGTTTGGTGCAGGGGTCAACTCCATCTAAGACTCCAAACAAAAGGGTACAAATAAATCATCTTGAAGAGCAAATCATTGGTGATATACATGCAAGTGTTGAAACTAGAAGCAAAATGCAAGAATCTAGTTCAAATCACGAACATGTATCATTACTCTCTCTTTTTGAACCCAAGAATGTTGAATAAGCAATCAATGATGAATACTCGATGAAAGCAATGAAAGAAGAAATTAGTCAAATATAAAAGAATGAGACATGGGAATTGGTTCCTAGACCTTTAAATAAGAATTTTATTGGGGCTAAATGGGTCTTCAGAAATAAGTTGGATGAAGCACATAAGGTGAATAGAAATAATGCTAGATTGGTTTGTAAAGGGTATGCACAAGTAGAAGGAATATATTATGGAGAAACTTATTCTCTTGTTGCAAGAATGGAATCCATTAGGCTAATTTTGACTTATGCTAGTTCCAAGCACATTAAAGTTTATCAAATGGATGTAAAATCTGCATTTGTAAATGGTGAGTTAGAGGAAGAAGTATACATGGAACAACTAGATGGGTTTCAGGTGCAAGAAGAAGAAAATCATGTTTACAGGGTGAAAAAGGCTTTGTATGGGCTAAAGAAAGCTCCAAGAGCTTGGTCTTCCAGGCTTGATAAATACTTAAGGTAGCAAGGATACAGAAAAGGCAACACTGACAATAATCTTTAGATTAAAGAAGAACATGATAGCTTGGTCATTGCTGAGATTTATGTAGATGATATTATTTTTGGGAGTGATAATGATCAACTTAGCCAACAATTTGCTGAAAGTTTGCTTGGTGAAATGAAATTTTTCTTAGGTCTTCAAATCACTCAATCTGATGAAGGTATTTTCATTTCTCAAAATAAATATATCAATTAAATGCTCAAGAAATTTCAAATGAAGGATTGTAAACCAGTTGGCACTCCCATGGTTACTGGATGTAAGTTAAGTCAAAATGATGATTCTGAAAATGTTGAGAAGACAATGCACAGATCTATGATTGGCAGACATCTATATGTTATAGCTACAAGGCTCGATGTTATGCATGCAATTTGTCAAGTTGCTAGGTTTCAGGCCTCTCCTAAAGCTTCTCATTTACTTGCAGTCAAAAGGATCCTCATATATCTTAAGGGCACAATAGAGTATGGTTTGTGGTATCCTAAGGGTAATCAACTTGATTTGTATGCTTTCACTGATGTTGATTGGGTATGTTCTATTGATGACAGGAAGAGTACTAGTGGAGAAGCATTATATCTTGGAGGATGTCTGGTGAGTTGGTCTAGCAAGAAACAATCGACAATTTCCCTTTCTATTCTTGAGGTAGAATACATTGCAGCTGCAAATTGTTGCACTCAAGTTTGCTGGATGAAACACATGTTATCAGAAATACACATTCATTATGATGCTCCCATTCCTAATTTCTCTGACAACACCAGTGCCATTAGTATCTCTAAAAACCCAGTTATGCATTCCAAAATGAAACATATTCCTATTAAATTTCATTTTATCTGAGAGCGGGTTTTAAGTAACATCATTAAGCTGGAGTATGTTGGTACGAAAGATCAGATTGTTGATATCTTTACTAATCCCTTACCTAAAATGCAATTTGAAAGTCTCAGGGATCAATTTGGGGTTTGCCTTCTGTAATTATCTTTCTCTTTCCTTATACTCAGGATTGCAGGCTTCCATGGTGCATCTTTTAGCTCCATTATTAGAATTTTGTCCCCTCGACAATACTTTTTCTCGGTTGGTTACAATTTGCACAGATTCATGTCTTTTTGATAAGGGGAGTTGATGTTGTTTCAACTATTGTACATGTGATCTTCTCTTGGTATTTCTTGGCCTTTCCGATAGGAGGAGTATGATTGATCCTTTGCCATCAATGACAAAAGGGGGAGAACATGTTTAAGTTTTCCATCAATGTCAAAGGGGGAGTTTGTTGTCCAGTTTGCACAGAGTGAATGGGCATTGGAATTGTTGCCATTGATGTCAAACTTCTCATTATTGCATTTATGAGTAAGAGTTTGATTTTCTTGTTATTTGACTAGCAACTCAATTAACCCAATGAACAGGTGGTCAAAGGCTTAGTTGAAAATGACAAGAAAAGTGCATTATAAGTTATATCACCAAAGCTTACATGTTAAGGAAGTTTGTCAGTTAAGAGGAGTTAGACTTTTGTGATAAGTGAGACAAAAGTTAACATTGACAACTACATCAACTAATGTAAAAAAAATTTGATCTTGGTAAGAGTGAGAGAACACAAACATAACAGAGTGTGTTCAAGAACTCGGTGATGGGTTTTGATAAGTGAGACAAAATTTAACATTGATAGCTACATCAACTAATGTAAAAACTTTCTGATCTTGGTAAGAGTGAAATATAAACACAGAGAGAACAGAGTGTGTTCAAGAACTCGGTGATGGATTTTTTAGTTGAAGAAAAATGTAGAGGGTTATACATGTTTTGGCCTGGAACTCCATTCATCATTTTATGAAGAGAAAAATGTAGAGATTCAAAAAACATTTTTTCTTGGAACTTTGTTGATCATTTGCCGAAGAGAAAAACGTAGAGATTCAAAAATGTTTTTTCTTGGAACTTTTTTGCTCATTTGCCGAAGAGAAAAACATAGAGATTCAAAAACATTTTTTCTTGGAACTCTGTTGCTCATTTGCTGAAGAGAAAAACGTACAGATTCAAAAACATTTTTCTTGGAACTCTGTTTCTTATTTTCCGAAGAGAAAAACGTAGAGATTCAAAAACGTTTTTTCTTGGAACTCTGTTGCTCATTTGCCGAAGAGAAAAACGTAGAGATTCAATTTTTTTTTTACCTGGAACTCTATTATTCATTTGATGGAAGGAAAACACAGGGGTAAATGTGTTTGGTTTCTTGATTGTGAAAAGTCCAGAGGTTAATAATTGATTTTCTCCTTAAATGAGAAATCCACAGAGAAGATGTACACTTTGATGTTGCAGATTGTATGGTTGTTTTTACAGTGAATAAAGTCTGATATAGATATAGAATAGAGGTGGGAAATGCTTTATCGATTGAGCAATTACATCTAAGGTAAATGCATTAAATAGTTAAAGGTTGTCTTTGTCATTCAAATATATATTGAGGTCATTATTTATTGCAATGAAAATTATCTACAGATTTGATTTCCAGATTTATAACAGAGTAATCACAAATAGATTGAGCTGATCAGTTTTGGAATTGACAAAGTGTGAATAGAGTTTCATGTGAGTAAGATGCGTGTTGGTTGAAAATAATAACAGGTTTGGCAAAGATGGAATTGATGGTTATAGGTTTGTTTTCACAGAAAGAAATTAACAAAAGGATATTGATAGTTTAAGAAGAGTGTTTGAAATAGGTTGAAGCCAGTACTAAGGGAGGAAGGGAGGAGCTAGGGAGACTAACCATCTCATTGCATGTTGAATCTTGCATTTAGGAAATAGAAGTTGTCTTTCAGTAGGTGCTGAAGATAAAGAGGTAGTAGCCTGATCTGACTAGTTACTCAAACAAAATTTGATGTAATTGAAGTAGCTTGCTTTCTTTACATCCACAAGAATAAGAAGAGGTTTTTCCATTTATGGGTTTCCTCATAAATATTTTGTGTCTCTGTCCATTTCATGTGATTGATGGTTACTAATTCATTTTCACTGAGACAGAATATTTATTAGTTTTTAAGTTGCATTAAAGAAGTAAGTTGTGTTAAAGAGATAAAAGTGAAAATTGTGTATACAACCGATTCACCCCCCACTCTCAGTTGCTCAACTTTTCCAACAAATTTTCACCATCTTGCTTAGTGCCTTGAAAACCTTCATCAGTATCTTGAAAATCCTCGCTTGGAGGAAAATCAACATCAACATTGTTTCTTTTTAATTTATCACTCAGGAAATAGTGACCACCAGTGACGTAATCATATTCACTACTTTGAAAAGCGCCACTTGAAAGATATTCTTCATCATCCTCATTACTGGCTTGAAAATCCTCACTTTGAGGAAAATCTTCATTATCATCATTGGTACCATGAAAATCCTCACTTGGAGGGAAATCATCAACACCAACATTTCTTCTTTAAATTCCTCATTCGAAAAATATTGTCCAACATTTCCATAATCGTTATCATTACTTTTAAAATCCCCACTTGGGGGAATTTCTTCTTCATCCTCATTCGTGCCTTAGAAATCCTCACTTGGAGGAAACTCTTCATCAGTGCATTCAAAATCCTCAGTTAGAAGAAATTCATAATCACCAACATTGTTGTCAGTCAATTCCCCACTCGGGAAAAAGTGTCCACCATTGTCATAATCATATTCACTGCTTTTAAAATTTCCACTTGAGGGAATTTCTCCATCATTTTCATTGGTGCATTGGAAATCTTCATCGGTACCTTGAAACTCCTCACTTGGAGGAAAATGTTCATCCCAATCACTTAAATGTTGATCATAGTATCCACTTTGACCTACATTTTGATTATTTTCATTACTATTAAGTTGTTGACTAGATTTATCACCATCTTATTCCTCTTCTTCATCATCAATGCCTTCAAAGTCCTCTGATTTAGGATTTTCATGAGGAACATGTTGAACAAAATTCCTTGCACCATGATCAAAATTATGACTAGCTGAATAGTATGACACCTCATTTGCATTACAAACATTCCTATGGCATTTCCTAGTCCCAATAGAAGAGGTATGCGAACAATTTGTTGATGCCTCAAAAATAAAATCTTCTTTATCTGACGAAGCCATCCCTTCTCTTTGAGAACATAGAATGATAGAAATGCTCACCCTCCTTATGAAATTATTATAACATGCATAATGATATTTCCCTCTAAATATCCCCCCCCGCCCCCCCAACAATATAATTTCCCTCCAAAATTCCCCCACCAAAATCCTCCCCCCCCCAAAATATTCCCCAAAATTTCACCCCAAAATATTCCCTCCAAAATTTCACCCTCAAGTTTTTCCCTCCAAAATTTCCCCCCAATTTTTTTTCGCTTATTTTCCCTTAAAAATAAAAAATAATTTTTACTATTTTCTTTTGTTATTTACATGTTAAATACAATATTTATCATGTTTATTTATTTATCCCACATTTATTAAACATATTGATGATCCATATAATTTTAGGTATATATGTAGACAATATACCTAATTTTTATTTATCCCACATTCGTTATACTAACAATAGTTTATATCATCTGTGTTATATATACACAATATTGTTTTATCTTTTTATATTGTGTTGTATTTGTTTTAGGATTTGGAGCAAGCTACAAGGAAGAAACATCAAGAAGACATTCGAGGAAAATCTAGCATTTCAAAGGTTAGTTTTTTTTTAAGTTCTTACAATTTACCAAAACAACAATTATAAGATTATCTTTGAATCACATAATATTTTTTCATGCAAAAATTAAAAAACCTTAAATTTGTTTAGATGTTTCTATTTTTTACTAAAAAATACCCAAAATTTTGAAAAATTTGAGACTTTTTTCAAAAAATCTTAACAAAATCCTTAATATTTTTTGAAAAACAAAAGGAAAAAGGGTCAAATTTAAGTATAATTTTTTATTTTATGTTTTTATCATTTTTATTGTTTTTTACTTAAATTTTATTAGTTTTGGCCCATGGTGGTCACTCGAAAAATGTTCGTGCCTTAGCCGCGGGGGGCTGGGGTGATGTCGGGTATCGTCCCATGCCCCCCGCGGCTAAGGCAGGGTCCCGTGGCATTGCCCCAACCCCCTCTTGACCAAGGCACGGTCCCATAGGACCGTGCCTTAGTTGCGGGGGGGGGTCGGGGCGATGCTAGACATCTCACTAGCCCGACTAGCCCTATGGTTAGGGCATGGGCAAGTGATGGTCTACGGTCCTAGCAAAAGCCCCATAAGTCCATGGGTCAAATGTTTTTTTACATATGGGTAATTTTTTTATTTTTTTTTAAATTTGTTTTTATATTCAATGTTGTATTTTTTAGTTTATTATAATGTGAAAGAACTAAATTAATATTTTTTTATCTTAATATAGGAAAATGGCACGAAAGAGATTATCTATGAATATATCTGGATCATGACCTGCAATAATGACATCCAAAAATGTAACTAGAACCTCCTTGAATGTTAGGCAACAAAATGATAGCTTAACACATGAGCTATCAAAGGCAATGAAGAATGTTAGAGAGTGGAAAATTGTGGAAGGTGAAAACAAACAAGAATATTCTTGGTTTGTTAAAGACAAGTATGGAAATAATGTAGATCATATATATTTGTAGTGTGTCGAATTAGAACATGTGCAAGGAAATTATTAGGCACTTGGCTTGTTACAAGATATATGTTTGGTGCCAACCACATATATTGTTTATGCACTTGTCAAACAAGGGAGAACTTATATCAAGTTTAGATATTGTTTCAAATTTAGCAATTATAACAAGAATGAATGTTTTTAGAATTATGTGCATCCATCGTTGATGAAATTGAGAAAGGCAATGTAAGTTTTTTATTTCTATTTTTGTATCGTTTATTATTTTTAGTATCATGGTAATGTTTTAATTTTATTTAACATGAAAATGTTATATTTTATTTTTAAAGGATTTTATTGACCGATTTTCACATATGTTAGTGGGGATTTACTCTATAGAGAATGATATCATGGATGTAATCAACGCTTTTCATATTGAAAATCCACAAGAAGGAAGGAAAAAGAAACAAAAAGTAATGGAGGTTGAACCTGCAAGAGTGGACAGATAAGAATGTGAAAGAAGAAAGAAAAATCCTCATTCTATAAATCCTAAAAGGGTTACATTTGAAAATGAGGAAACTCCAAATGAATATTTTGATGAGATTGGTTCCAATGAGGTTATCACTCCTTCTCGCAAAAAGAACAAACAAGATAAATGCAAAAGAGCGATGGTCGATGACGAGTCTATTCCTATAGATTATGAAGAAATCATTCATTTAGATGAAACACATTTAAATCATAAGAGGAAGAAAACATATGTTGATAATGTTCAATATGACATCGTTATCTTAGAGTATTATAGTGAAATTCCTAAAGGTAGCAGAGAAATAATAACACCAGGTGTTGATCTATAGGATGGTATTATGAAAACAACAAAAAATTCCATTCGAAATAGAATGAGGATGACAAACATAGTTGATGATGGCCACACATTTCAGTTGAATATGAAACAACTTTATAAACCCATAGAAGGGCAGGAAAAATATAAAATTAGAAAACCACATCACTTGCATATTCACAATTTGAAAGCATTGATTAGGTACAATCCATATGCATATGTGGTCGACTACCTAGTTCTTGTTGACCCAGTGGAAGTTCTTACGAGGGAATAATTTGATAGATCAGAATGTTTTGAATACAAATATTATGTGATTGGAGGAAATAATTCTATAGAGGCTAGAAGTGAATTGATGCAAGAATATCCCAATAATCCTCTTTTTGAGACAGTCAAATGCACAATTTATGTCAGTTTAATAGATTCAAAAACAAATTTAATGGCATGGGATCATAACACAGACAACGAATATAGAATGTCTATGACCTTCAATCAAAGGGTAAGCTTTATCCATAATGAATTTTCTGAAATATGGCATAGGGAGAGATAAAATGTTGATGTTAAGTTTTGAAAGCAATGTTGTATGGAAATACAAAAGAAAAATATCGCAAAGGAAGTGATATGTTTAGAGTTGTGGATAACTATTTTCAATTGGGACTTAGAACTAGAAAGGTATGAGATTTTATAGATGATATCTTCACCCTATGGGAAAATATTAGTATAAAAAATTAGAGATCTAAGAAGGCTAAACCATTGATATGTGGCATAAGTAAGACAGGTCCTGACATAAAAAATCTTCCTGATGATATGAATATAACACCTTGGAGATCAATACAAGGACTGAAGGATGATAAAATTATCATAACTATATTATCATGTGTTAGGTCGGGAGAACTGTCAATGGAAGAAATGTATGATGAATTTAAAAAGTAAGTCTGTTGAGTTATTTTTATTTATGTTAGGACAATTTTTTAATTTTTTTTTCAGTTTAACATATCTGTTTAACATTATTTTTGTTTTATTTATTCATAAGGTGTATATGAAAATACAAGAGGAAATGGTCAAGATGTTGAATGAAGAAAGTTGGGGTGATGTTAAACTCAACTATTGATTCAGAATGGATCCAAGAGACAAAATGTGTCAAGGAAGGCCTAAAAATCAAAGTGCTCAGAATCACTTCAAAATAGACGTGTGCATAGGCCTCATCGATACGAACCTAAAAAAACTTGAATGGGCTCAAACGAATGTTGTATGATGAATATATCGCGATCTGTTCATTTTTCCAAACATGCAAAATTTTGTTGACTGTACAATCTATACAGTCTGTACAATGATGACATGGAAGCTGACTATACAGTGACATGGCAGTGATTTCGAAAGATCACGTGGATAGGTGCTGACATGGGAAGGTTCATATGTGGACGAGTTAGATTGTGACATGTGGCACCACTGAAAGGGTGACATGTGGCATGGGATGATGTGGCAAAGTCCATACAGTCGTACAACATGTGACAGTTGAGTGACGTGGAAGGTACAGTTGGAGTTGAAAGGGAAGACACATTGGTAGTTGCGTGGACCAGTCATCGTCTGAGACGTGGCATGTATGTGGATGAATAGCATGGTGCCATGTGGCCCAGTCTTGTGTTTCCACATGGCACCCCTCCATTGGACAGTTTGGGAAAACGTTTGTTTGGACTCCCAAGGAGTCGAACCCGTGACCTCCGATCTGGGCTACTAGCCCTGCCATTGGTAGTTCTTAAACTCTATGCTCAAAATTTATATTTAAGTTTGAATGGTGTGATATTCAATGGAGTTAAGGGTTGGGGCCTAGCCCCAGCCCCGACTTGTTACCAAAGGACCACTCCCATATGACTATCACATGCGACTAGAAGCTATACCGATTGGCACGCGGATATGTGGATCCTAGCCCTCGGTTTCGACGCTCTACCATGTATATCACCATATGACCCAGAATCAACCTTTAGCATAGAGGTATGTGGATAGTGCCTGGTTGGTCGGGCTAGCCTGTCGGCCAAGGCCCTAGGAACCAGAGGCCAACTAATTGATAAAGGCACATGGAGGTATAGGTGGCGGCCATATGGCCAAGCCACATGACAGGGGCCGACAGTTAAGGGGGCTAAGGACCAACACACCAGCCCGAGGCCACATGGAGATGCTCAAGTGACTAGGAGCCTAGATTTTAGGGGTTGTGCTCGAATTTATGCCAATTTTGGGTTTTTGACTATATATTAATATTTTTATGGATTTTTTTAACCCGTTTTGGGAGATTTAATCCATTTCTGGAGGATCTTGGGCCCTTTTGAGGCCAAATCTTGGGGATAAGTTGGGATTTTGTTACCCACTTCAAGTATATATAAACCAAAGGTTATTGAAGCCAAGTGGGAGGTTCAAAACATGTAAATGATGAATGATTGAAGATCCAAATCCATTTTATGCAGGGAAGCCATTGAGGAGAGCACCTTTACAAGTGATTTCTGGGAGCTTCATTCATCCGTTTTTAGTCTTGTCAGTTTTGATGGGTTCTTGAGATCTGGTAGAAGATGAACAAATAAGTTTGTAATCCATTTGGTACTGATATGAGGTAATTTTGAAGCTTTTTACAAAAATAAGAAATCCTCATCCACTAAGACAAAGGCCCAGAGACGTAGGTGAGATTGTCGAACTTTGTTATCAACTTTGTTGTTGATGGTTTGCTGTTTCTTCATGATTATTTCCAGATCTGTATATTACTTTATGGGTTCCATGTTTCATCATTAATTATTCCTCTTTCATTCAATTCCTAAATGGTTATTTAACTCATGTTTTAAAACTCAACCATTGTCGTTAAAAGATCTTTTCAGATCAAGTAGTATCAGAGCTAGTTGACGATTGGTTGTTGAGTTTGCATGATTACCAGGGACACCTCAAAAGGATAAAATGGCATCTAAAGAGGGACTTTCTCAATATGAGAAGGATATGTGAAAACTCTCTTTTCCATGTCGGCGATGGTGAAAGTGTTGTATGAAGATTACTTGGAATGAAACAAATCGGTTCAAGGGAAATCTTCAAAGAACGACAAAAGAGAAAAACAATTCAAGGAATTTCTTTCTACACTCGATTCAAAAGACATATCTGAGGTATGCAGTGGAATTCATTCATCAATTTCTCATTGCTCCCATCAAGATGGTTCTTTTGGTGCATTTGAAAAACATACAAGAGGTATACATTTGAAATTTCTAACCAAGATGGGTTATGAAGGAAAGGGCCTTGGAAATAAGGGCCAAGGTATCAATAATCCCATAGAGGTTGTGGAAATATCTCATTATTTAGGATTGGGATATGGAAAATAGGAGATTGACGAATGCTCCAAAAAATTGGAAGAAAGTAATGCTTTGAATGACCAGATTAAGTCATTGCGGGAACACTTCACGAAAGTTGATGGTGTATTAGTCCTTGATGGTGATAGTGAATGCAAGTCATCTCCAAAGAAAAGAGAAGATAAAAAAGACAAGTATAATGGTCATGGTTGTTCCAAATCTCTTTTTGATTATAAAAATCATAATCATGTAATCCAAAACTTGTGGAATATGTATCCTTGTACATTTTGTCATTCATCTAAGCATTGTGTGGCCAAGTGTTGGAAGAGACAGTCTTTGTACAGGAAATTTATGTCGACCAAGAAGGAGGCACGACATAAAGATTCAAATCCACAATGGAAGAAAGAGAAGGGCAAACAATTTTGGATGCCAAAAAACCACTGCACTTACTAAAACAGGGGTGGACATCAAAAGGCTAAATGTTGGAAGCTTAATCCAGAGCTTCATCCAAAGAAGGAAAAAAAGATTGCGCATGTGCTCACAAAGGAAGAGAATTACCAACGAAGAAAGAGGACCAACATGAAGGACAGAAAACAATAACTTGGTTTTTCCAGAAGTGGATGTCACATATTCATTGTGTTTTGCTTCCATTAATGTAATCACACATGTTGTAATGATGACATGTTATAACATCATTTTTGTACAACATACTGTTTTGTTTATCCTTATGAGTATGTAATAAGTAAGGTCAATTTTGTAACCTTTTGGAGGACCAAAAGGTCTTTAGTGGGGAGGCATGATCCAGAATGGATCCAAGAGCCAAAATGGGTCCAGGAAGGAATAAAAATAAAAGTTCTCATAATTGCTTCAAAACGGATGTGTGCGTAGGCCTCGTTGATACGAACCCAATGCAACTTGAATGGGCTCAAACATAATTCGTATGATCAATATATCGTGATATGTTCATTTTTCCAAACAAACAAAATTTTGTTGACTTCACAGTCCATACAATGTTGACGTGGCAACTGACTGTACAGGCCGTACGGTTGTACAGTGATGTGGAAGTGAGTTGGCAAGATGACGTGGACAGGTGTTGACGTGGGCAGGTGCATATGTGGACGAGTTATATTGTGACATGTGGCACCAATGCAAGGGTGACACGTGGCACGATATGACATGGAAAATTCCGTATAGCCGTACGACACGTGGTAGTTGAATGATGTGGCAGGTACAGTTGGTGCTGATAGGGAAGACACATTGGAAGTTGCATGGACTGGTCATTGTCTAACACATGGCATGTATGTGGATGAATAGCATGGTGCCACATGGTTTAGTCTTAGGATGCCATGTGGCACTTATCCATTGGACAGTTTGGGCAAAATATTTTTTGCACTCCCGGGGAGTCGAACCCGTGACCTCCGGTCTGGGAAAAAGATTTGGCAGGGCCGGGATACTAGCCCGCCCGTTGGTATTTCTTAAACTCTATGTTCAAACTTTATATTTAATTTTGAATGGTGTGATATTCAGTGGAGTTAAGGGCTGGGGCCTAGCCCCAGACGTGACACATTACCAAAAGACCACTCCCATACGACCATAACATGCGACCGGAATCTATATTGTTTGGCGCACATATATGTGGAGCCTAGCCCCTAGTTTCGATGCGCTACCATGTATATCACCATATGACCTGGACTCAACCTTTCGCGCGGAGTGTTGAAACAGAACTAAAATTTTGTTTTTTTTGAACAAATTTTGGTATCCTGGAGTCTTTGCATTATTAAAATTTTTCAGATTTAATGAATTCGAAATACACTCGAGACTTATTCTGGAAAGAGATTGATTGAAAATTAATCTATGAATATGCCAAATACTTTCAAAAATAATATTCTGAAAAAAACACATGATAAAATTTTAGGTTTTTCTAAATAAACTTCGGGATATCGGAGTTCGCGGTTTGGGAAAAACAAATTTCAATACACATTATTTCCCGATCTTCCGATTTCCCGATTTCCCGATGCGCTAATCCTCTATTAATTCATTATTATCTTAAACTCATTTAAAAATCAGTCTTAAATCTTAAGTTAATCATATCGGGAAATCGC